>BLFK01000093.1:558131-583131 GCA_014634185.1 Astreopora myriophthalma | reverse complement strand
TTAAACCACTAAAAACAGCCACAGATTGTGCAATGCCAAGTTCAATCAAAGAAAACAAAAATAAAAGCCAACAAAATAAAAAATATATAAAACAAGTAAACGTGAAAAATAAGTTGGACGTCGATTGATGAGCCAATTTTGCTAAATGTTTTAAACGACTCAGAATTTGGCAATATACGTTCTACGTTTTCGTTGACCCTTCGATACATTATTTTCCTGGAAAAAATGCTTATTACGCTGATCTGAGGAGATTAAGATTTTTCTGCGCTTAATATCCTCACCGACTCAACGGATCGTGTTCTCAGTCACGCTGTTCGCGCGTCAATTTCCTGCCGCTTATAATATGTTATCATAATTATGCATTAGATTCGGCACAGGTGAGTTTCGACGTATAAAACCGCTGTCGAACTTAGGTCGAATATTCGACTCGCTCAATCGAAGATGCGGCAGTAGTCGAATTTAATTCAAATCTGTCGAATTTAATGGTTTTAAACGTCGAAGTTCACATGCATTTAATTCCTTAATTAGATTCGGTACATGTGAAATTCGACGTTTAAAACGGGCCTTAATGTTGACAAAACAGAGTTTATGGTTATTAGCTCGAGGCAAAAACTACAGACTTTAAATGACTATACAATAAACATTCATATAAATGGCGTCCCAATCAACTAATGCAGTCAAAGTAAATCTCTCGGGCTTATCATTGATGAAAATCTCTCGTGGAAGGCCCACATTCATGAAATCTCTAAAAAAGTATCTTCTAGTATCTGTGCTCTTAAGCGGGTCTGGCCATCTGTTTCGTAGCCTCATTCTCAGACGGTCCGGGTCGCTCGCGGCGGAGAGAATGTGGCCGCGAGCGACCTGGACCGTCTGAGAATCAGGCTATCTGTTTCAATGCACACTGCAATTGAAATGTACAAAGGTTTTGTTGGGCCACATTTCGATCACTGCAGTGCTGTATGGGATGGCTTGACCCAACAGTTGAGTGAAGTGATAAACTTAAAAAACTTCAAAATCGTGCTATCAGAGTTATCACTAAGTCTAACTATGATAAGAGTTCCGGATATCTCCTTAACTCGCTTGGTTGGGACAATTTATCGGTTGGAAGGGCTAAACAAAAGGCTAACTTAATGTACCAGTGCATTAATAATCTCGCCCCAGCTTATCTAGGCCTTGGCGGATTGTGCTAGCATAATTTAGCATAATAGTTTTTTAAACGAGCACTGCCGCGGCATAATTAACAAATTTTAGCACTTTTTGGAGCATAAATTCATAACATTTGGTAAATATGGTGTATTTTCTACAGAATTACATTAAATTTAGGTAGTATGTTCAATGCGTGTCTTAGCTACGCTAATAGTAGTATTGACTTTGTTCTGACATGCTTAGTTACCACTTCCCAAATGTTCGCGCTGTTTCTACTGCGATTGCAACAGAAGATCCAACACAGAATGTCGCTACACTGGAACAGAGGGCAAGAGCATGCGTTGATCCAGCAATTCAGTGGTTTTTGCAAAAGTTCAATGTCCAGTTGTATGATCTGGTCGCAGCATTCAAGGCTGCACGGATCATGTGCCCCGTGGCAGTGCAGTGGACGCGACCTATACGGCAGCCACCGTGTCGGCTCTCCGCATCTTCCCCTTCTTGAACAGCGACAGGATCATAGATGGTTTGATTACAGAGCTGCCCGATTGTGTCGCTGCCGCGCAGGACGTGGTGGTAACCACTGAAGAGGAGAAAGTGAAGTGGTGGTGCCGACATGTGGAGCGTCTTCCACGTTGGTCAGCCGCAGTGAAGCAGGTTCTACTGGTGCAGCCTTCCTCTGCTGCAGCTGAACGAGCCTTCTCCATACTCTCAGCGTCATTTAGCGATCAGAAGGACAGCGGTCTTGCAGACTATCTCCAGGCCAGCGTAATGTTGCAATACAATAAGCGCTGATGTTGACTTTTGTATACTATTCTTCTTCATGTTTATTCAAGCAATTATTGGTGCTGAGAGAACTCAGAACTGTCAAGACAAGTTGATTTCGACTTCGTGACTTGATACTTTCAACGTTATAGCTCGCTATAGTTTGAGTTAGTTTAAATCAAGAGAGTACTATATTCGTTAAGTTCAGTCAGTATATACAAGTGTGATCGTTAAGAGGTTGTTGAAGGCATTTTACAAACGGTCAGAGCTGCGAGCAGCTAATTTGGACAGCTGAGAGCCGAGACAAACTGCCATAAAACACAAATAAATTTACAACAACAGCTTATTTGAAAAACGTCATAATTTGGTGTCGTTATTGCGCGCCTATATGTACAGAATCTATGTTATTTTGTGAGCATAATTTCGGAAACTAGGGGCATAATTTGGGAATTCTGGCATAGTTTGAGCATAATTTGGCAAAGTTTCGAGCACTGCTAGTAGCATAATATGCCACTTTTAGGAGCACAATCCGCCAAGGCCTAAGCTTATCTCTGTAATTTGTTTGCCCCAAGAACACCGAATTACTTTGTTCGCAATGCGAAGCAAAAAGTATTGCTCCCAAAACCAAGAACTGATTAAATGAAGCGTAGCTTTGGTTATAGTGGCGCTTTTCTATGGAACAATCTTCCTGAGGAAATGCGTACAGCAAATTCCTTAGGTATCTTCAAGAGAAGCTCCCATAGATGGTTTTCTGATCAGTACACCCACAACGCAAATATGTAAAACAGTTTTGAGAATTTTTAAATTGATGTTCTATGTTAGACTGATGTTTTTACCGTGTATAAATAAAGTTATCATTCATTCAGACGAAAAAGACAGGTTTCCCCCTTTGCTTTGCCTGTGATTCTAGATTTTTGTTTTTGTTTTTGTTTTCACTATCTTTAAGAATTATGGCCAGGGCGGGTCAGCAAGAAAACAAATACGTAAGGGAGAATGGACTCGATACTACACAAGAAATTTGCCACCAGACGTTTTTCGAAAGGAGCAAACAAGAGTACGAGAAAACAACAAACAGTCCAAGCGCATTGCGCGAACAAATAGCTAATTTGCATAACTATTGCGTAACACTTGCCTCGCCTCGCCCCAAAGACGATTTTTGTGTTGGGAGTCAAAACTAATTTCCCAGTTGCTTTGGTGATCTGTGTGCGAGGTGATTTCATCAGTTTGAGTCCTGGATAAAATAGAAAAGTGTGACCATTCAAATGAAGGCTTCTGAGCAGCAGTTTCCTGTGTTGCTATTTATTATGCTAAACAACGTTGTTCTGTCTTTCCGAGACCGTGGGCGAAATCCTCAAGTGTGACCATTCAAATGAAAGCTACTGAGTAGTACATTCTCGTGATTTGTATTCTCCAGAAGGTTTCAAAACAAAATCATCTAGCGGCTTTGAGAATATACCGGTATTTGCGAGTTTACGCTGTCGTTTGCGCAAAAAAATGCGCGCACAAGATACTATTAAACACGTCAAATCAGTGCGTATTATCAAAGGAGATGTTGGTTAAATATTCATTCGATTACTAGACGTCTCACGAGTTCTACATTTCGTAACTATTTCGAAATCGTGTAAGACACCAAATCTAGGACCTTAAAGGCACGCCAACGTATATTGGTGTTCTTTGCTAATTAACTTCATCGGAGTATCAGTAAGGCGCAGTGAAAAAAGCTGATCTGGATCTCTATATTATTGATGAGTAACCTTAACAGAAAGATTTCAATAGATATCATCTTCTAAATGCATTATGAAAATACACTACGAAAATTAAGGTGAAAGTAAACGATGAGCATACGGTTTCTCTAATAGAATGCTGTATCTTTATCTCATTGTTTCTAATTTCCTTCTTGAGTGGGATGTTTATGTGAACTTTGGAACTGTTTAGATCGGTTATTATTTGGTTAATAAGAGGAGGGAGGGAACAAGGGCACAGAGATGGGGAGGGGATGGTAGGGATATTTATTTGCTCTGACCACAGACCATATATTAAACTATTTCCGGTAGATATTCAACATTTTATCGTGTTGCGCGTTGTCCTCAGAAAAGAGTTACTGCTTAAGCTGTTTACCAATTAGCAAAGAAAAAACATCGACATTCAAAACTAAACCACGTATTCACTCAACATTCTCGTTGATACCATTTAAAATCTTATATCTCCACCTGAAAAATTAGATTGTCTTCAAAATTCAAGATGTTTTGAAATATACTGACATTTCTGTATTTTCTTTGTCTTTTAAACCTTTCTCTTCCTTTTTCTTCCAATGTCTTACCCCTCGTATGTAACAACTCAAACAGAAACAATCCACTAACTTGCAAAACAAAGAAAACTCGGCATCTCTAATTTGCTAACTCACTATGGTTCAACTTAGGAACTTATCTGGTGTGGTCTAAAAGGGCAATGACATGCTTGAATTATCTGAAAATCGAAAAATATGTGATGTCGTGAAGTAAGGCACAACGGCTTTGGATTCCTGAAAATCGTATCATTTAACCATATACCCCGTGTCCTCAGTTTCCGCCCAACTTGCGTCCCCTCCAAGGCTTCGCCAATACCCCCCTTCCCTTTAACTTCTACCTCACCCCGTTAACAAAGTTTAATAATCAGATGAGTATCATATCACGAAATATCTCATATAAAACATTTGCAAATGTGAGCGATTGTTTCCACTGCGGTTGTCACCTAATGTTGTTCTGTCTAAACAAGGGACGTAACAGCGACCTTAGCACTGGCGAAAGTTTTGTTTACTAGTTTATCAACTCCATGGTTTAGTTCACATTCTCGTGGGAAAGTTTCCAAGCGAGGTATTTATAGCGTATCAGCGCATTGATGTTCACTGGAACATATCAATCTAGGGAATCTGGAAAAATAAATAAAAATTATTATTTAAAATAAGCTCGCTGTTAAATATTGTCCCCAAGACAATGACATCGCGAAAACACTCCATATACTTTTAACCTTTCGATTGTCTCATAAAATCAAAGCTTGACTAATGAATGCGGCTAGCTTTACATTTCGAGGCTGTTGAACTTGTCATAATTTGCGACGATTGTAATGAAAGGAACAGAAGAGCAGTTGCGGTAACTGTTAATACAACCTTCTCCTTCTTCGTTTCAATTTTGCATTTTGGCGGCGATTAATTGCTGGCAATCTAAAGATCTAGATTTGTTGAGGTTCAACGGCCTGAATGCTTCTGAATCAAAGATTTCTAAACTTCAAAAAACAGGGAAATCTACTTGTTCCCTAATCCCTGGTAGATTTGCTGGCCCTAATCCACAATGAGCGTCAAGAGAAGAGCCTTCTTTTGATGATCGAATTGTCTCATTTTTACCTGACGTTGCTTCAGCTTTAGCGCGGAAAGGTCAGTGAACAAGTGAACCGAGGTGGTCACTCACGTCCGAAGGCGCTTTGAACATAACGAGAACCTTCGTGAGGGAATCCATGAACACCATAGAATGAACTTATACTCGCACGTTTACCCCCGGCCTTTCATTCAACATCGTAACCTACCACTGCGCGCAGGGCGTTACTTTAAAAAGAAATGGACCTATTCGCTGACATTTCTTGTTCTCAGCTATTTACTTAACTCTGATTGAAATATTAAGTGCTTCTTTCTCGTCCAATTTCCCCTTCTCCGATACGCACTGAATGCCCCAATTCATCAGCCGTGACATCAGGTCCAGCTGTCAGCGTATCATAAACACTCCTTAATAACACCTCGCTTGGCTTAACCTGGGTCAGAAGAGGCTTGAATTAATACGACTCAGTGCGCAGCCAACTACTTTTCCAAATGATCCAACACGTTCAGGTGTTGCGAGATCGCGGATCATTCAGGATGCGGGAGCCGTCGAAAAAGCCCCCTCACCAAATGAATGCCGCGAGGAACAATCTTAAATATAAGTCGACTAGTTCATATACAAATTAAGAGCGCATCTGTTGGTTTGGTGTTTCCTAACCCCCTGCTACGACAGTCAATGCGGCGCAGTCTAATAAGAAAGGACGTCGCTTCATATAGCCCTGGGCGCATGCACATCAAATGATCTGATGACAACAGTCCCACGAGCGCGCAGTTCAATAAATGTAAGCTGCACCACAAGACTTGAGCGTGATCAAAACCCATCCTCGGTATGTACGGTATGCGCTCCAGTTGCCGAGAGGACGACATTCTGCATGCAGGTGGCTTCAAATTTGCCCGTCACAGTGATGACGAGAGAGACTTCGGCCAGTTACCGCGTTATCAACTGGAAACGCAGACAAAGGTGGTTAAAAGGACTTTGCCAAAAGGAACGAGAGTAGAATCTTTGAAAGAGGGGAAAGAGGACGGTGGCAACAAACGAAGCAGTGGGAGAAGTGTGGAAGAGGATGAGATGGACGATGATGGAGGAAATAAGGACTCTCGGAATCTTACGGAGACATTCGTGGCGGTCATAGCGCAGGGCATCCTGAGTGTGCCATCCAAGCGGATGACCCTCAGCTCCATCTACAATTTCATAGCAAAAACGTTTCCTCACTTCGACAAAGAGAAAGGTCCCGGATGGAGGAACAGCGTACGGCACAATCTCTCCAGTAACGACTGCTTCGTGAAGGCAAGCAGAGCCGAGAACGGCAAAGGGCATTACTGGATGATACATCCCAAAGATTTGCCTGAATTCTCCAAAGGCAACTATCGAAGACCGAGAAAACCTCGAAGACCACGATGCGGGCATGCCTTAACATGCTCAAACGAGCAAAGTGTGCTCGCTTTACCAATATCTGCGAGCTTTTTCCCTTACCACCGCAAGACAACCACTAGTTTGGACCTTCCAAAGCCGCACCCTCAAAGCGAACCATTCCCGCGCACTTTTGGAGTCAGCCCGCCAAGATATGAATTCTTCACTCACGCAGACGACGGTCCCCGATATTCTCTCAACCAGTTTCACGGTTACTCCACGACTCCACCGCCGTATGGACTCTTCTGGCAAGACAATTCGGCCTTCAGGAATTACAGCACTCATTTTCAATCGTCCACCCTTCATCCTTACTTGTATAGGTCTTGAGTATCACAGTTAGACAATGTAGTTGGAATCAATTATTCCTAGGACAGCTTCACATGTTAAATATTTACTGCTCGTAGAAATAATCTTGTAAATATGGCGAGTTAGCTGTAAAAAAACAAACGTGACGGGAAGAATTGAGTAATCTGCTTATAGGTCTAAACGTAAAATGTAAAGGCTCTTAAAACTGGCCATTGCTTAAAGGCAAATAGAAGACATAGATACCAAACTACAAACAAACATAATTTGATTTCGCTTTATTTAAAAAAAAAACAGCTCATAGTAGACTTTGGTAATTTAGCACGTTATACAATAACAAACGCGAACATTGTACTGTAACAAAACTGCTCCAATTATTGACGACTAACCAGGAAAGTTAGAAAGGAGGGCTTATTGTGCAAGCGCCAGGTCAAGACTGAATTATAAAGTGCTCCAAACGTCTGGAAAGCATAATAAATAAACTTATCAGTTTTAAGTGAAAAGCCATATAGTTCAATGCGCTTTCTCTTATCATTTTACTCAATAGACTGGTAAACTTTCTTTTGCCTGTCCCATCGTAGGGGAGAAAAGGTAAAGAGCTCTCGTAAACACGGCGGGGTTCGCCATCGCATTTTCATGGACCGTGTAATAGCCATTTTTGTAGTTCGCACATTAGCATTATCTCAATTGTTGTTTAATCATATTGACACCTTCGGCTCATGAAGTCAATAAAAGACAAATTTTATACCAAGTGATTCAGTATTTTATGGTAGTCTCGCAACAGTTTGAGCTTTGAAGTATGCCGGGCAACTGTTGGCCAAATGGATTCAATATTTTCTCATGTTAATGACTTGTATATCAGTTTCAACACTTTACCAAAATAGCTTGCACTTAACTTGTATTAAACAATCCCCGATTATCGCATGTACTTCCTATCGATTATCACATTTTCCAAGTGTCAGGGGTGGCGCCTTTAAGTGTTTGTTGACTTGTGATTGATGTGAGGCGGCAAGAACAGAGGAAGCCATGGCCTCGAGTCATAGAGTTCAACCTGGTCCTCGTGACGACCAATGCTTGCAAACAAGCAATTCGCGCCAAATACGGCTCTTAAATCAATATTCGGCAAGTTTTTATCGTCGTGCCATTAATGTTTATATGTTTACAAAATAAATGGTTTTGTTGATCTCGATGTTTCAAATAATTACTCAACACTGACTTCACAAAACAATGGCGGCAGTGATAGATGTGCCGAACCACACAAAGCGTCCTTTCTTACCAGCGGTTGAGAGATTGAAAATAAGACAAAATAAACACTAAAGGCGATCGATTCTTCGAGACCGCCACATTGTTATTCAAATTCTGTGCCTAAGCGGATTCATTAATGGCGTTCAGTAGAAATTCGGAAGTCATTTTCGTGTTTATCAATCATTTATCATTCATTCATAGTTTGAACATAACATGCAAGAATATCAGTCAACCTCGACGTTCTTAGTTATCGATTTAATAGTTCTCTAAACCGCTGATCGATGGCTTAACGAATTGCGGTTTAGTCCACAATTATTAGAAATTCCTGCCAACGATTACACGTGGTGTGACTTTTGGGAGAAAAACAATCGCTGTTTTGTTCAATTAACCAGGCTAGAGGGAACAAAGGAAAAGCAAATACATTAAGTGTACAAAACAAATGATTTTATGAAGCGATGAAGTTACGTCAGTACATGTTCTAAGGAACGGTTTGCCATGATTCTTGCCCAACGTTTCCACCGTTTCGTTTGGAGTGACTGAAGAACATTTTATTCTGATTGGTTAGATGAGTTATAAATGAGATTGCTCATATACGCACTTCTCGCAGTTCTCGACATAACTAAAAGGAGCAAAAAAAATTTCCACGATCTCGCGTACCCAGCGCAGAAAGTTTGCATATTGAAATCTTCCCTTAGGGCTGCAAATGTTTTTCGCCAAATGAAAAAATTCCACGCAGAAGAGATACATAATTAAATAAAAAGTAAAAAGAAAAAGAACGAAAGATCAAACAATATAACCGTCAAAGCAAACATCTTTTCTTTTTTTTCTTTTCCAGTGTACCATAATTTTAACAGTATACATGCATATGAGATATCTAAATTAACATGTTGGGTGATGTTCTGTTCTGAAACAAAACAGAACTTCACATCATCCCTATTTTGTTTTGGAAAATAAGAGCAAAATGGCCTCCAGAACCACTGAGAGTGTTCGTCTTTTATAAAACTGTATCTGTCACGTCCCTTGATAACGGTTCATTTGCTACGCTAGACTTTTACGCGGTTTACATGTTTATGCTATCGATAACTCACCCCCGGTAGAGCTATTGTGCGACTGTGAAAGTAATCTCAATATTAAATGAACAGGAGCTCTGACAACTGAGTGTACACGGCATCGCCAGAGAATGCCTTAAATTCAACAATGCCTTAAATTCAACCAGTTACTGGCTTTTTAGCTTATCGCCTGCTAATACGGTGTTTAGAAGTCGAGAAGTCTGTAATCATATCTTCACTTACGAACTAATAAAGCAGATCATATTTTAAAACTCTTTGCATGATGGCGAAAGCTTTCGCCATTGCATCTGAAGCCAGCGCGTTCAGGCGTAGAAGTCTTAATCTTGTTTGTTTAATTGTAACTTTTCCCACGACCACTTTTCGTTTTCACACATTGTCGAAAACCCTCTTTTACGCCTTCAAAGACTTTCCTGCTACCTTTAAAAAGGACGTTTAACTTTCACGGGAGCACAGCCCCGCTTCCGCGATCGTTTTTTTTTTTTTCTTTTTTTTTTCAAAACCAGTTAGAACGTCACTTTTTTAGAAACGCCCACACATAACAATATCAACCTATATTTTCTCCTGGCAAACCTAACGAACCAATAACTTCAAAGCCTGTGTAGACGGAAAACAATGAACTCACTCCCTCATTTTGTATCAAGGCCTCTTTTAAACTCCTTCTGAAGCACTTTTTAAACCAATGGTCACACATACTTAACTGTTAATTGCGGAATTAAAACAAACTTGTTGTTAAAAGGAAAAGCTGGTGACACACGGTTCAACATAGTGTAACATTTGTTGACCAACAAATGTTGAAAGATGTTGCAGCAACTTGTTGAGCGGAATAGAGCCTGTCTCTATACTCGTTCATAAACGTTCAACTTGTGCAATGGTCTATTTCAACATTCAACATTTCAACATTCATTTCATATATGAAATGAATCATATATTGAACTGCGGATATGGAATCAAATGCGAGGATCATAGCTTCATTTGATTTCATATCCGCAGTTCAATATATGACTCATTTCATACATCATTTCATCTGTTCATTCACATTTGAACATTTGAACCCACAAATGACCAGCTCCCAACATCAGTGGCTTCATAGCTCAGTTGGTTAGAGCATCGCACCGACATCGCGAGGTCACGGGTTCAAACCCGTTGAAGGCCTGAATTTTTTCAGGCTTCTGTACGCAATTGCTAATTTGCGTCCATAACGGCGAGGATCATAGCTTCATTTGAAATCTTGAGCCGTGTGTCACCGGCTTTAGTTTAATGCAAGAATCCCACTCTGCTATATTAACCCTTTTGTCTGTCCTTGCATACGTGGAGTTAAGGGCACAAAACGAGGTAATCAGGAAATGTGACCGGCCTTGGAACGTGAATAATCATACTATGTGGTAGATGTGGATTGCTTTTGGCATTTAGTTAAGGACTCTTGGACAACGGCGAGTTTCAGCCAGTTAGAACGTTTGACATACCCATTCAGGGGTAATTTCTTTTTTGGTTCCCTTTTTACGGAACGATTCAGTGCGCCATATCTAATCCCTCTAAATTTAGATTTCGAATTCGCAGCAGTACTTTTGACAAAATAGAAAGCTTTGCTACGCGACCATCCGCTTTTTAACAACCGTAAAGGAAATGAACAATAATGCTTTCTTTTTTTTTTTCAACTGCGTGCAATGCTTAGTGCGAAATATAAGCGAGGCGTTTGCTTGTGTCTGGCTTAATTAAGCGTCATTGTAGATTTCATGCCGCCGGGCTCATGCAAGTTACCAACATGTGCAGTTCGCGTTTGATAAAAGAATGCAGCTGTAGTTTTGGAGTATTCTAAAGTAATTAAGTAATGTTTACAAAAAGAGCTGGACGGCTCGGTTTTGAAGTCAAAAATTACTTTTTAGAAGCAGAGGAAAATGAAAATTAAACAGTGAATATCAACTGCCAAAGGAAAGTCAGAAACCATTACCGAAGAAAAGCCTCGAGATAAAATGCCCAGTAGTTTTTTGGAGGTTGACATGTTACGAACTTTTACCGACCGTACGAAGCCATGACACAGCATTTGACGACTTCGACGATGATGCACTTGACCGCACGAGACGGAAATAAACAGTTCAAACAATTGACAAACAAAAGCTGTGTGACTGTCAAGGTCAAAATTGCAGTCAGTTGCGGAGACTGACTGTTAAAACGAAAGCTGACGGACAATTTCTTTGTCGTATTTATGTTTGTTCGTTTGTACTCAAAGTACTTGATACTTTCAAAGAACTGGACAAGTTCTAATAAAATTTCTTTGTCGTATTTATGTTCGCTCGTTTGTACTCAAAGTACTTGATACTTTCAAAGAACTGGACAAGTTCCAATAAATTATGTAACAATAGAAGCAGATTTCTTTCCCACGACCAGCCATAACCTCCAAATACGCCCCCTTTTGTTATTTAACTTACAGTTTAATGAACATATCGGCCGTTCGACAGCAGGGAATGGATCGGGTCTCCAATTCTTCTGCACAAATCTAAGTGTCTGACAAGGCCTTTCGTGGCTAAAGTAACAAAGTCAAAAACATTAAATTAAAGTTAAAAACGTCTCATAAAAGGGAAGTCTGCCCGCAATAAAGAAAGTCAATATAACACCGTTATTTAAGTTTCCGCGATGTTTGCAAACACGCCCGCGGGACGCCGGATTAAACCACGTGGAATCCCTGCCGGGAAGAGAAAACGTAATTAAACCCCTTGAAGAGTAATGAAACTTTTTCACATCAGAAACCCGTGAAAGATCGCTGATGCAGCAGTTAGCGTATTGCATCCCTGAATTCTCTTACTAACGCATATTCTATGTAGAGTGCAGTCATTTGGTGCTCTTTCACGTCGTGATTCAAAAGAAAGTTATATTTGCGGTGCCCCCTTTCAAGCATGCGAAAGGCGGGGCTAAGGCGGAGGGGGGAGTGACATCCTAAGGGAGGGGAGGGGAAGGGGCTAATAAGGGATATCAAGGGAGGAAGAGGGAAATCTGCGATTGGCCTGCCTCTCTTTAGGTGAACAAGAGAGCTATTACCGTGGGTGGGGGTGGAGGATATATTACGGGGCGGGGATAGGGGACCCCTAAGATGGATTGCCTCTTTTCAGGTACACACTGATGTTATGAAATACGGGGGGGGGGGATACGAAGTACGAAGAAGGCGGTGGAGGACGGCTCTCTCTCTCTCTCTTCAGGTATACAGGCCGGTGTTTTAAAACAAATGATGGGCTCGGGAATACGGGACATGTAGAAGGGGAATTTGAGGGCAGGGAACCCTACAGTCGCAAGACTGCCTCAAATATTGGTTAATATGCTTGAAAGGGGGCACCGTAAATAGATCTTTCTTTTGAAAGGGTGTTTGATCGATTTGAAGAACAGGTGTCGGCCCGCACGAGCCTTATGTAAAATGAGAATAAAGACTAGATTTAATACACGCGTTTACCGTTAACGTCAGGTTCGACGCGCTTGTTGCGAAGACGTGCTCATGTTGAATACAGACGGTGTTTACGCAGTCGTAGGATTTGAAAAGCACGCTTCAAAATGGCACAAAATTTTACTTGCTGTGCCCTATCTCAGTTATCACTTATGGAACCACACTTGTCGTAGACTTGCCGTGAAAAAAAACACATACGACAAAGTTGTTGAAACATCAGTTGTTTCCTTTGAAACAAGGGACAAACAATGAGGGTGCAAATGTAT
This sequence comes from Astreopora myriophthalma, assembly GCA_014634185.1. NCBI lineage: Eukaryota > Metazoa > Cnidaria > Anthozoa > Scleractinia > Acroporidae > Astreopora > Astreopora myriophthalma. The sequence goes on along the minus strand of BLFK01000093.1, from coordinate 570,152 downwards.
AATAGAGATATGTCACGGTGTAGCCATGCAATAACTTTCCTTATTATATGGCTGTCTCCGTGAGCGGGCAAGATGAACCAAATCGCGCGCTGTGATATGCTGGGTTAGGCATGCAAAAAGAATACTGACAAATCTGTTGGCAATTAATTACCAAGTTGTCGCAATAGCTTTATTCTTATTTGACACTGACAAGTTCCAAATCATGTACAAAGACGATTACATCAGAGGGTGCTCCAAAGGATTTCCGATGGTAAAATAATTTAGAATATAAACATGAACAGCACACTCACCACTAAAAACACTTGACTCAATATTTAATTTAGTTTACGTTTTTAAAACGAAACGAGACTTTAACTTAAAGTATGACATTAACATCAAGTTCCATGTTTGAAATAAGACTGCAAGTTAAATTTTAAAACACGTGACATAAAACGATCAGCTTTACTTGACGACTTTCGGTGTTAAGTACATTATACTCGTAACTTAAAAGAGAGCTGATGAGTTTAAAACAGTGAAGTAGGAATTTCAGATCACAATTACCAGCTTAGTCGAAAAGACTCGACGAAAACTAACGGGGCCATCAGAAAAAATTCCCCCGCCTGGTCGCGAAATATCCCATATAGATTACTCCTGTACGAATTTACTGTGTGAAATTAAAAAGCGTTTAATCTGGTTTAATTAAACACTTTCATTTTCAGAGATTACGGGTCAACAAAATACTGATACTGTTACATCATGACTTGAAGTTTTCCTCTCTTAACACTCTTGTCCTTCTTAAACTTTAAGTACAACAAAGTCCAGTTTTCTTTGGAGGCTAGTGCTCGTCAAAGCGCATATAACTCTACAAAACCTATACCTTAATATAGGAAATTAACAATGCACGTTGACAAAGCGAAGAAAATTAACGTTACACTAAATTAACGCGAATTTTTCAAAAGTTAGGTTTACATGCATTCAATTAACGCGAATTTTTCGATAAGCCTCTTGCTTTATTTACTGCGATTTTCATAATTCTGCAAAATGGCACTTTACATTTCTGGGCCCAGTTGTTCAAAACCCGATTAAGCTAACCCTGGGTTAGAGTGAACTTTGATTCCAGTTTATTTACCATTCACAAAGATTTTCCCTAAAGATGTTTGCTTGTCGTTTGTGACTTACACTTTTCTTCCGCTTCAGTCTAAAACCACTATTTGAAAGTGTTTTCAGAGGGCGAAATTGAAACGTCGCTTACTTTTTGATCGAGGGTTAGCGTTAATCGGCTTTCGAACAACCGGTTCCTGAATGCCAAACCGCGTTTTGGCTTCCGTCAATAAAACCTTCCAAGACAAGTGCACGGATGTTTCTAAGTTTTTTTTAGAGCCGAAAATTTCGTTTTGAAGCCTAACTAGACCCTACCAATTCAAAAGATCTTTCAAAGCCTCCGTGAAATCACCCAGCTGCTCACTCGATTTTAAACAAAGACGTCCTGTCAGATAGTGACTCTGAAGAGCCAATAGATGAGTCATGAACTAATAAGGTTTTGTAATGCAATAAAGGGTTTTTAAAATAACAATGACGTAAAATAGCGTGCATTAAATTTACATCGACATTAATTAAGATACATTAAATTAACGCGAATTTTGTAAAATCGCGTTAATAAAGTGCATTGTTAATTTCCTATAATAAGGTAGGAGGTTTGCAACCAATCTCGGGGGGGGGAGGGATCACAACGGTGAAATGTTCAACTACTGGTGGACGAACAAAGAAAGCTAATGAGACATCTCATGTTTTCGTCCACCAACATGGCGGCTATGCCGTAACGTGAAAACCACCCATAATCTCATGTCACAGGAACGCTTTCATTAAAACGTTTTCCTGAATGCATGTTTTGTTTTGTTTTGCTTTGCGTTGCCGTACTTTGGTTTGATTAGATTAGATTTGCTTTGTATTGGTTTGTTTTACTGTTTGTTTGTTTGTTTGTTTTTTGTTGTATTTTATTTTTTTGTCGAAAATAGTGACACATTATGCTAACCTAACCCAAGCGGACAGCACTATCAACCTCTAACGTTGTCAGTTTGTTTTGCTCTTGTTTCACAGGACTGTAGTGGTCAATTCGCTGTAAATCCCTTCGGCTTTGAGTCGTGTGAGCATTGGTTTATAAATTTCACGGTGCAGGGGCCGCACCACACCGGTGGCTTTCAAGTCTCCTGCAATGCAAAGTATAATATTATTCATTCATTCATTCCTTCCTTCCTTCCTTCATTTGATGCCATAGTTCCTCCAGCTTTCCTTCAGTTACTACTGCGTGTAAGCCGGCTCTAGGCTTCGTTCATTTACTGCTGGATGTGTGCCTTGCTCTCTCTCGCCTGTCCCAGGGTACTTTTGGGTCACATTACCTCAATGCCCCTCCCTACATCATCTACTGATTTTCCAGCTGCTCCAATGCCGGGTAGTATCCCTCTTGAACTCTTAGCATTTGTTGTTCCCAGTTCAGTTGTCCTCGACGTCAAGGAAATGGAGTTATTCGACGAACTGCAACCATCAGCATTTTCTTGCAAACTTGATTTGCAGCGTCGTCTCAATCAGAGAAGCTTATCTTTCTATTGCTAAACTATGCATGCTACCAACAATTCCTTTCTTAATTTTGAGAAGCATTAAAAGCGTTTAAGATTATTCTTACGACATTGAAGGCTCCTCAGCAATGTCCAAAGGATGCTATGTAGCCCTCGCATTTCAATTTCCAGAATAAACCCTGCTGCTGTGACACAAGGCTAACATAACCGGCCCGCTTCAGCAATGGAGTATTTGGTCAGCCTTTTTTTTTTATGTCGAATCGTATACACGCATATTTTCCCCAGACGAACCGGCCTTCGGGCGAACACTATTCCGAAAGTCACCGAGGCGTCTCAAATCATCATCATCGTGCAACGAATCGTGGTACTTGAATTTAGTACTGTACTGAATGCACATCGGTTTCACGGGTTGATAATTTATGCTTGCAGGTGTAACCTGGCCGGCAAGCTGAGTGGATAGAGAGTCCACATTGTTGGATGAGCTTTCTTGTAATGAATTATAAACTCGAGTTGTGAGATTTACTTTAAATGTGAACCCAGGATTTTAAAAGTACTAAAGTCTCGAAAATTCTACAGCGGCCGGCCGGTGAACACGACAATCTCGTATTCATGCACTGCGTTAAACCACGAAGACGTGTTTCAAAACAGGCAAAAATCATTGACCTTATTATTATCGTTTTTCTCACGATGTAGTCACTTGGAATGTAGATCGCGACATTTCGACTGCTTACTTTAAACAAACAAAGCAACTGCGTGATAACCGAACTTTCTGCCTCTCTTATTCGCCGGCATTATGGGAATAAAACGCATCGGATGTAATAATTACCAGAGTAGCGCGTATCTGTAATACCGTCAAAGTTACTAAGAGACCTGCCCACATAAAGGTAAAGACATCGATAATATTAACTAATGACTCGGCAGCTATTAAGCAATATCCAAGAATCGATGCAGGTGTAGGCGGCACTCCATGGAAGAGATTTCATCGTAACCTTTCTGCTTTCTTTAATTTTCTTTACACCCATCGACGGATTTATACCATGGGTTTTTTTCATGAACAAATTCTAAGCTTCCTGCTCAAGTCGGTGAGACAGCTCTCTATCTAACATAATAGAGCTTGCGATGGCCTTTAAACTGGCTATTTTTTTTTTTTTTAACTCACCATCTAGAATCATTTTAGTCGCAATCGCCACAGGGAGACCAACGGTGCGCGACATGGCCGAATGACCTTTCGGGTCCCCGTAACAAATCAAGCCAATTCGACGGTTTACCTGCGAACAAAAAGCCGGAAACCATACATATCGAGACTCTGGGCGCATTTTTTTCGGGACTTTTCTGTCTATTCCTATACCGGTTTAGGATTAACGGAATAACAGGAATAAGGGACGCTTACCATTCGACCAATGGGCGAATGGTACAGAATTTTCCGGTTGACTGCACCGGAGTGGAAAACGATAAGCCCGGAGGACAACCTCGTGAAGTATACCCAAATTTTCGAAAATTTTTTCCTGGAAATTTCCGTTCCATTTTGACTTTCATCCCGGAATTTTCGGTTGAATGGTTCGCTTTTTGGAAATTCAACAATTTCCGGATTTTCTGGAACTTCTTCCAGGAAATTTCCGTACCATTTGTCCCCGTTTCGAAAATTTCGAAATTTTTGGTCGAATGATAAGCGCCCAAGGTTTTCCAAAAAAAGCGCGTATTCCGAAAACGGAATAGTTCTTGCAGAGGTGACCTGAGAACTAACACTCAGAATAGTCTGGACACGACTAAGAGTGAGTGGTGGCCGCGCACGATTTGGGCACCAAAATAATCCCCCCAAAACCGCGTATTCAGTGTGTATTCCGAGTAAACCGTATTCTGTTTATTACGTTCATTCTGCTATCGAGAGCAGAATGAACGGAATAGTATGCTATTCATTCCGAAAACGGAATAAGTCCCCGAAAAATGCGTCAGTAAACCGACCATTCCGTCTATAGTCCCCCAAAAATGCACCCTTAAATGGCTAGTTTTTCCAAGTAACCGGTTAGTTTAGTAGGCCTGGACGCAAGATCACTGGTAAACGGCAAGACAAAGCTAGGTGAAGAGGGGAAATAATAGGAACCACGACAATTTACGTCCAAAAATGAAGACATTCCATTAGGCCTCTAGGATTTACCAGTGAGCTGCCTGTAGACACTCGTTTGAACTAATAGATCGACTGGACGTCAGGAAAAAGCACTTTGCTTCTCTTTAAGGCAACATTCGTGCAGTTTACCTGTGACTTGTCGGGCATCTCCAGTTCAATATCATGCTGAAGTAGAACCATGTCTCGCTCACCTTCTCCTAAATATGGAAATAAACACTTTAGGACAATTATTCGAACCAATGAAGTCCTTTTCAAAACAACAACGACGACAACAACAAGATTGGACTAAACCATCGGAAGAAACGTCAGGTATGAAAACAAAGGAAGAGCGGGGTAAAACTAATATTGGTGGATCTCCAGTGGCTGTTGAAAGGAAAACACTTAATAGATATGACTGAAAAGAGGTTTCTCAGCCCATGTGAGTGAGAATCCCCACCAAAACCGTGTATCCAATAAATCGGCTGGACACGAGTCTGGTTACAGTCGATGTGATCTGGTTGCTTTCCTGGTTAGGATCGTTATCTGAAGAATGTGAATGGCCAGATGTTTGCTAATGGAAACCTGAACAGATACCACACAGCTGTTTACAACCTCTAATTTCATTGGTTCTGGTTAGGACGCAGCTCTATTGTTTTTAGGGTTAGGGTTCATTGTTTCTGTTGGGGGACGGCTATTCATAGAGTTGTTTTCATGGAGTTACTTTTATGGAGTTAGAGTTAAGCCTCCAAAATCCTGAATTCATGATTTTGGAAGGGTTAGCTTCAGTAAAGTTTAGTGATTAGGTCTAAACCACGATTTAAGAGTCAAGTCGGTTCATTTAATTTTGGCTTTCCAGAATGTTGAATTCAGGATTTTGGCAGTCGTTATCTCTAACTCTAAGTCATAACTCTACTGAAATAACTCTATTGCTAGTCGACCGCTTTCTGTTGTTTGTTTGAATGGTTCTATTCTTTTCTGAGCCAATCGCGTGGGCTGTTGTAATAGCTGCATACTGACCCAACCCGGTACGGTTCTAGAAATTCAGGAGTCCCAGCTTAATAATCTGCACTCACTGTAAGCGAGTTTGTCTGTCAGATACAAACAAAGCGTGTCTAGAGGCGTCTTCTGTTGCAGAACGGGTTCTTCAGAGAGTAGACCAAGACTGTTGAAGAACAGAAAAAAGGGCTATTCAATTTATATCAGGGAGGTGTATAGGGAAGGGACCTCCAATTTCAACCTAAGGGGGTCACGCTACTGTTACCTTTTCATTTCTAGAGTACGAAAAGCTAAATAAAAGCTACCGGGCACTAAAACCAGCGGTTAGGAAACCGGAACTCATCGGGTTTCCACGGGTTCAAAATCTGCCCTGAATTATAATGAATGGTAATAATATAATCCTTAATAAACAAAAAACCTTTTCCCTTTCTTTTCTTATTTAAGCGTTGTACAGTTCATTATGCCGTACAAGCGAGTTTAAGCTTTCTTAGCGTGACAGAAAAAACAAAATTCTTAGGTGTAACCCATAACTATGAGCGAACAACTAGTACCCCTACTTTGTGTGATCGTTTTCTAAGACCTTGTTATCGTCTAAAACAATAACTTGCGCATGTGACGGAAGCAGAGATCTTGCACGTTGATCGGTGGGAAAATCGTTCTAAATATGGATGGTCTGAGAAAACGATAACCAACTCCTAAGGAAGATATGTGAGTTGTGCGCTCCTAGTTAGGGGCTCTGGTGTGACCTAATTCAAATTTGAGGCCTGAGGGTAGTAGTATCGTTTGGTGAAATTCCTTACAAGGGCAAATAAGAACACGCCTACTCACTCTTTGATCGCTTGCATGCGGGCCGAGTCTTTTCTCACCAAATCAAACACAACTGAATGGAGCTCAGAATCGCCAGCGTTGGGTCTGCCCACAACTTTGGCCAGGACTTTTTTCTAACGTCGAAAAACAGAAAAAGGTCCGAACATCAAAGTGTTGGCGATGACAACTTTAAGTACAAGATTAAAAGTCTAGAGCAACTAAATTCACATTTGAGAAGAAATGTCTCACCCACGGTTGTTCATGAGCCACGGCGAGGTCTGATCTTTCGGTTTGGCTGTACATTCCCAGTTGAAATAGAGCTAAACAAGCCGTAGCATATCCCTGAAAAATCAATAACAATCGATAAAAATGATAACGGCGACGAGGATGACGTCATTCAAATTTCAACATTACTCAACAAATGTGATTCTCCCCGTAAGTTCAAAGCTCTTCAATTTGATTAAGCAGCTTTGTCACCTGGAGAGGGGTGGGGCAGGCGGGTACTCCAAACCAAAACTGGGCACACTTCGCACTCACCTCATAACGTAGAGTCCCCCGCAGTATCGTGTTGGCCGTGGCAATGTCGTACAGTTCGCCGTATACTACCGAGTTCCTGTTCGGGTAACATTCCAACCTGTAGCCCGGGAACATGTCTGTGGGTTTGAATTCTTCAAGTAAACCCCCACCAGCAGAAATTTCTACAGTCTACAGACAAACACCATATGATAGATAACACAACGAAAGCCGAAAATGTGTATCATATTAGTGCCTAGGGAACTACAGGCTGGTTTACCGCCTATGGATGCCTATGTCTACGGATGGTTTTGGTTACTAAAAGCAAAGGGCGGAAGAAATGAGTACATGGCAATTCCCAGTTCCCCGATCTCCGCATCCGGTAAATTTCTCGCCCCCCTCCCTCTTCCATCTTTTTCCCATTGCTACCCGGCTCAGTGCCGTGTTTTAGTTTCCTTCGCCCGCGTTCAACTCCCGCTTGGCGCCTTTTCCTCTCCCAAATATCACACGCGTCGTATCGTCCTATTCTCTATTTAAACGGTTACTTCCGTCCCTACCAAGAACACGTTCAAAGGGTATAGTCCCCCTTCCATTGTCACAAAATGCCATTGGCGCTGAGTACGTACATGTAATAGGGCCAAAATTATTAATGGCGGTGCCGCCTCAGATTAAACAGACCTTGACGAAACTAACCTTTCCATACCAGAGATATTTAGCACTGTTCATGATGGTCAGAAGGCCAGCTCTTGGACTCCAGCTAAGACAAAAACAACATCAGCGCTCACAGTGACTCGTGAGGAAAAGTTTTTAAAAGTATGCCATCATCCTTTTTGCAGACACACAGTCATTCAAAATCCAAAGAACGCTTTATGGTTGCTGGCTGCTGAGTGGAACAATAATAGCCACAGGCACCATTCTGGCGCACTGAAACTGTTCATAAATGTTATCGGCTTCTTTGAATAAATAATAAATGCTCATGCATGTGTACCTGAACTTATATCTCAAAGGATTGTCCGCATGCTCTGGGGCAGGAAGACCGCCGCAATATGAGCGAAACGATTTGATCTAAACAAAAAGAGGACGTGAGACATCGAGGCTACAATAGCGAAAGTACAACAACATTGCGTAGACATACTCCACTGAGTTTGAAGATCTGAAGGAAGAGGGCAATTCGCAAAGATTGAGGTTTTTCTTTGAAGAAAATGTTCGAGCCACTGACACTGTGGTGTAGCTCGTAAATTATAATTCGAAAAAGTATGAGGATCGGGGTGAGTTTAGAGTAGTCCTGAGATGTGCAGACTTGTAAGTGTCAATGATGTTTGACAACCTGGGGCTGAGTTGCTCGAAGCTTGGTTTGCGCTAACCAGCGTTAAAGACCCAGTATTGTCCATTATGCACTGCGCGCTGAGATCACGCGAAAAACAATAGTCGCCTCGCTCCCATAAAAACCAAAACAACAACATACGCGCGTGAAGCGTAATGGGCAATACTGGGTCTTTAAATGCCATGACAACCGATTGGTACTGATACTACTTAGCCACTTAACCATGCTTCGAGCAACTGGCCCCTGAGACGGGGACGAAATTCTCATCAGGATTATTATCTTTCTTTAAGGTGATGTTACACGAGCCGATTTTTAACGGCGATTTTTAATCCATGTTACACGAGACAACTTTTAACGCAACTTTGTTGCGGCAACGGTATGTTACACGAGACGATTTTTAGAAGGTCAAACCATTTGCGTGGGTCCTCTCAAAAGGCGATTTCCTCGTTCATTTTAAGACTCTGAGCGTTAATCCCGCCGGGAATCGACCCGCGTCTTACCCGGCGCTCTCTTCCACCTTTACAACATTGGGCCTTGCCGATCTTCTAATCATGAGGCAAACTATAGACTTTATTCCAAAATGGTGCCCAATTTATTATTCTTTTGTGAAAATGTAAATTACACCTCCAAACGTCATTTCAGAGCAAGAATACTTTTCAATTTAGCTCGTGCTAAAGAGGGTTGCTGGGCAAATTTGCACGAAGGCAAAAGAATAATTTATTGTCCGTTATTTATGAGGGGTGTACTCAGAACCTAAAATAAAACACACCTACCACTGCTCCCTCATCTTTAGAGTCGTCAAAACACTCCATTGCCAGCATATGATCGATACCAGGGTCCAGTCCCACCTCGTTCACAATTGCTATTCCAGCATCAACCGCACTAAAAATCAACCGTGTCCACAAATGAAATTAGAGACGGACGTCAACCTTTTCAGGTGATTCCCTAGAAATAGAATTTGTCATAGGTTTCCGATAAAACTTCGCATACTGTTGTAAAAATTCAAGGGTAATTAAAAAACTGGGAAGAGGTAACCGTGCTCGTTTCTACGTTACGATGCTGACGAATGCGCCTAGATTTAGGGTCATTTTGACCATATTGACGGTTGCACGTTACGTCATTTTCGCCATGTTGGTGCTCGAAAACAATGGATCCTCGTCAGCGCCTATTGTTTATACCACCTTCATGGCGGCGATGACGCAATAAAATTATCGTTACCAGTGTCTCCAGAGATTTTTAGTCACGTGTTTGCATTCCAAGAATCAGCTCGCACCTCACGCTGGACAAATATATTGACGCGCGTGCCAGAGAGAAAAAAAAATCTTGTGACTACTTTAAGCCCAAAGTAGACTTAATACGGGGATATGTCGGGATATGTTCCCGGTACTAGTGGTTCCCTCTGGGTAATAAAAACACCAAAAACTTAATTATTATCAAACTCTGATGCTAATTCCATACCTCTGATGTAATTCTTGTATTGGGGGAAGAACATAACTCGTAGTTAACAAGTTCTTTTTATGGGCGACACAGCTCTTGGCGACAACATGATGCAACGAATAAGGCAGTAAGCTGCAATGAAATCAGAGTGACAAAAAATGCAGAACGACCCGCCGATTACTAGATCAGGTGCTCTAGCACTGAGCTACGACTGGCGGGAGCTACAGTAAGGGAAAAAAAAAACTTTCTTACCTTATTACAACATCGTGTTGCTGAATCAGTCTGTTCAACTTGTCTTCGGACTGAGTGACGTCCACAAGTGTTGGATGCGTGTTCTTATAAGTGGAAGCTAAAATCTCCGCTTCACTGATCTGATCAGAAGCTATGACACAACATAATAAAGTATTACAAATAATGAAACTAGTATTTCAACCAAGCCTAAGGGTGCAGACTTTTGGGACTATTCTGTTTTTCCTAATCGTTTTTAGGATTGACAGAGGTCTGTGACTGGTGTATACATTTCCAAAAGAACACGTATTCCGAAATACGGAATGATTACTGCGGAGGTGACCTGAGAACTAACGCTCGGAATAGCTCTCGTTTTCCCGCGCTTAGCGTCGGTTGACTTAACTTGCTTTGCGTTCTGATTGGCTGGTAAAACCAAATCGTTAATCACTCTGTTTTGTGGTCGGTTGATGCGTGTATTTCCTTCAGAGGGTAATTGGCGACGAATGTGAAGTCGGAAGACGAGTGTAAAGTCGGTGAGAAGTCGGAAGCACCGAGTTGTTGCATGATTGGCCACCATATGATGCAAAACCGTCAGATGAATACGACTCACCTATTGTAACTGCTACACTCTTGTCTTTCGTCAGATACTCAACGCACGGTGCCACAGTGAACCCAGACCCAAGCAACAGGATCCTGTGCTTGATTGGTATCGCTGCACTTGGTCCCAATGCACGAGCTTTTGCTTCCTCTTGGCTATGAAAAGTCACAACAGAAATGACAGCTAATAGAATGCCTTATTCACTATGCAATGCTAAGAACTAACGTAAAACGTGCAGGTGTAAACATAGTATAAGACGACAAGTCATTAAATCCCTCTACCGATCAGAAAGTTGGTCGGTGAATCTGTCAGTCGGTCGTTCGGTCGGTCGGTCAGCCAACCAACCCGTCAGCGAACCAGGGTAAATTGGTTACCGTACACAGATACGGCTGACTTGAAATGGCTGGCGTTTCGATTGCTTACCTGTCGTCTGTGTCGGTTTCGCCATGACGCAGAAACCACTCTCCAAACGTGAGCTTCCTAATTAATCTCTACACGGTGGAGGCCATTTTGCCTTCAGTACCAACCTGCTTGATATCAAATAGTAGACTGCTTTGAAAAACAAAACAGTTTCCACGGAAACTGTCCCTTTGTTCTGAGCGTCAGCCCTTGCTCAGGGGAAATCCAGAATGTCTGTATGCGTTGTAAATGGCTTTATGTAGAGAGAAAAAGAGTTGCGGTATTGGCGACAACAGCAAAAAGCTGTTCATACCTTTTCCTCAAATCAGCGATGTATTTGTAGCTAGGTGTAAGCACTCCATTAGAAGTAATTATTGCCTGTCAAAACAAACAAACAAAAAACAAAAAGGACGCAATGGAATATCATAAAGTTAATTACCGTATGCCAATGAAAAGTGCTACCAGTCGAGAGGTCGCAATTCGTCGAGGTAAACGGCACAACCTCTTTCACGTTCTTTTAGTGAACGAAAACGGGATTGATGTGGACTGGTTGCTAACACAAAGATGAATATTTCATGGGCCAAAACAAACGCTCAGAACGCTCTGCACGTGCCAAAATGACAAATTTACGTGTCGCGCTATCGAGTTGCTCATCAACTGTTCATATTGTGGTGTTCTTATTGCCGTTGCCTTTTTGAGAACTCAGTCACCTTCAACTTCGGTGTTGAACTCTCAAGATTTTCAGTGTCCCGTTACCCCGTGTTTTCTGCAGTTTATTGTTTCGTGTTTGTTTGTTTGTTTGTTTTTTCCTTTGTGCCACGCTATGAGTGAATTTCATACTGAGGCTTTTACACCCACGACGAGCCCAGAAGTCCGCAGAGAAACGACACAAGACAGCTTCCGCGTGGCTGGAGTACTCACATTTCTGACTGTGCTTGACAAGTGATGTTGCTTTTCAAACGGCGCCGTTGCGTGCGAATCGATCTGCAAATTAGAATTAGAGATTTTGCTCGAACGAGTGTCTTCTATTTTTTTTTTTTTTTTTTGTTGGGGGGGGGGGGGG
>BLFK01000093.1:545025-558121 GCA_014634185.1 Astreopora myriophthalma | reverse complement strand
GGGGGGGGGGGGAGCGTATGGATCGTACAGAGGGCCAACATGAAACTTCCACCCACATCTAACGGGGTCCTCGTGGAAGGCAATTTTCACATGTGCTCGTATGTTTAGCACTATCCACTCGAGGCTTTGGTTGGTTTGGAACGTCACTTCCCCTCCTTTTGGCTAAAGAAGAGGCGAGAGGGAGGGTTGCGTGAAGCGCGGCCTCTGCAGCAGTTACAGTGGTAGGTGGGTAGCTTCACGGCGTGGTTAATTTACCAGTCAATCGGAATGGAAACCTAGCAAAGGCAGCCGGCGCTAAGCGCGGGAAAGCGAGAGTGACCAAGTCGCAAATTGGTTTTAGTTTTGCATCTGATTGGTTGAAAAGTTGCAGGCTTCCCTCCCCNNNGGGGGGGGGGGGGGGGGGGGGGGGGGTGCTTGTGTTCCCTTGTTTCCGAAATTAATTCCACTCAAATTTGTTCCCAGCCTTTTTATCCCTAAAATGGTTGATGTTCACTTGTTCCCTGAGATATTTTCTCTTTGTTCCCCTGTTTCTCAGTTCAAATAAGCCATGTTCCCTTGTTCCCCAAATCTCCTGGGAGACCTACGCTTGTGCAAGTTTTTTTGTCCAATCGCAGAACAAACAAAAACCACAGACCAAAGCAATCACATAATTACTTTCGACACTCAAGTCAAAACTCACTCAGCCCTGTCAGCTGCAGTCAGACTACCCATAATAATATCTGCAAAGGGGCGGGTCCCAACATCCCAAACAACCTTGATCAGAACCACTTCAACCTCCATTTGCCATCACTGCAAATATGTCACCATTTAAAATTTCAGTCCAAGCAGTACGCAAGACATTTGTCACCTGAGCCTAGTTTAATGGTCTACTCTGCTCCCACGAGTCTCCTGTACATGTAGCTCAGTACTAGACCATTGGAACTAGTGATCAGCTCCCTTTTGGCTTGATAGCTCAATTGGTGGAGCAATGTGCAGTGCCGTCGCAAAGTTTGAATCCCATTCAAGCTTGGATTTTTCCCCAGGCTTCTTTACAACTGCTTAAAATTGCCTATTAACTGCAATGAACATGCTAACTTCAAATCAATAATCATCAGCACACACAAAACACATTTCAAATAGTAATGATTCAGAGTGACTCCATGAACATCCATGATTTGGAAGCCCAACTCACCATTTCTTGAAGCCAGGGTAACAACAGCTTTCCAAAATAATCAGTGGCTTCCCGTGGCAGCTGGGCAGGAAGATTGTCAATGGAACAAATCAGGACTCCATCGCCGGCCATTCTGCAAGCAAAGAGAAGTAAAAGCATTAAATTAACTCAGTGAGTATGAGGATATATTACATTACGACCTAAAAGTATGTATGCATAAATTAGCTGCTCAGGGTAATTTTACTAGCAACTGTTTTCTATTTCTCCAACATTAAAAATCAATGTAACAGCAAAGAAGGCATTAAAAGAACACTTGCTACTATAAATAATCAGCATGATTACAAGAATTAAATGTACAAAATAACACTTGCTACTACAAACTAGTCTACAGCAAGATTATAATTTAAGCCCATATTTGTATGGTCTACCAGCTCTTGATGACCCACATGGAATGTTTGAAAAACACAAGAAAGATTTGTAAGCTGAAAGATGAACAGACACTTTGAGCATATACTTCCAACATTCCCAAAGGTTTATCATGCCCATAAACCATAGAAAGGTGTGGTCTCTTGCTTCTATTATTGAGTTAACTGGCAAAATAAACTATTATAGCTGATTGACCAATCAGAATGTGTGCATTGATGTGGTTAATATATCAAATAAAATGAATGTAAATGTGCAAAATGTTGTAAAATAATGAATTACCCAATCTGTGATAAGCCTGACTTAATGTTGTACAAGTGGAATGGATATTCAATTGTGGTACACTCAGTCATGAATTCTAACGAGCCCTGCAAGTTGAAATAAACAAGTAGATGTTGATAATAAATTAAGTAATTTGGTTCGAAGGAGAGCAGACAGGCTCAGGGAAAAAGGAGAAAGAATAAAATCCAATTAATCAAATTAACTGACTTACTGACTGACTGACTGACTGAAAGACAGACAGACAGACAGACAGACAGACAGACAGACAGATGGAAGAACACATGGATAGATGCACAGATGGACAGATTAATGGATGAATGGTTTGACTGCATCATTGATCAGTGGGCAGGTGGGAGGGTGAGCAGACTGACAGATAAGCAGATGCACGAACAAACATATGAATGGAAGTTATGAATGAAGGAACGAAGCAGGAAGTGAGGAAGGCTCCTTCCACAGCACATCCACTGACTGGTTACATTAATTTTAATGTTCCTCACATCACAGTCAGCAGAGATGTCGCAGATGGCCAGCAGTCTTTGTGGAAGGCTCGGGCAGCCTTCATATGCACTTGACCTCTTCATTGTCTTGAGCAAATTTCTTGCATCATCGTGTGTAAGTAACCGTGGCACATTAGGAGCCCAATAGGTACCATTCACCAGGACGTTCATGTAAGGTGCAATCTGCAGGAAGTTAAAGTAACTTGCATTTAACTAGGATTGGCAGTCTCCAACTCACAAAAATCTATTTTTTAAGAAACTTTGTGGATAATGAAAGAGAGCACATTGCTCCATTGTAAATTCTCTTTGTTATTTTCAGTTCTAGCTTTAACAACTCTTCTCTTCTTGACTAGGGTGAAAGACAGCACAAGAGACTAGAGACAACACTAGATTTGCAGGGTATAAAATTGTTTGAAAAAAAATGAGACTAAACCAAAAATATTGAATTGCTGACCTTCTCAGCAAATGCAGATCTGTATCTATCCGGATGTGCATCATACTCTTCCGCATCAAAGAAGCCGCCAGCTTTGGAAACAAGGTAATCTTCCCGACTCACCACTGTCCCAATAACTTTACGATGGTCTGCCATAGAGGATCAGAATAAAAACTACAGCATAAGTCTAAAAATGGTCTAAAACAGAACAATAAAATAAGTCCTCGTTTCTGTGAGTGGAAGACAATTTAAGAGGCTCAGAGCAAAAATGTCCTAAGTGTAGACCCAATTAGATGGCAAAAGTCACCTGGGACATCCAAGCGAAAGATCCACACTTAAACCATACTACTCAAACATTAAAGTTTAAAGTGAAGCAACCCTACCAGTGCTCTGAATAGCCTTCTTCAATTCATGAGGTTCAACATAGATATGAGGAAGTTCTTGAAACATTTCCTGGGCACCCTGTGATAAACAAAATGTAACCACGTATCTACATACAATACCAAGCATGTCCATTTACTCCTAAATAGAGCTACATGTTAAGGCAAATAGATAGTCACAGATCACAAAGACGTATCTGAGGTAGCACAATTGTACATGTACAATCATGTAGTCACAGAGGTTGAAAGTTAGTATATTAAATTCCACATAATACATAGTTATACCTGGGAGACATTTCCTGAACCAGTAAATACAAATGACAAAGGTCCAAAATGTGCTGGTAGTTTTCCACCCCTGATGTCTTCTCCAAGTTCATAGATGGCTAGTTTGGCTGCCCTACTGTTCTTATAGTTGTGGGTTGCACCCATATACTGCAGGATAAACAGACCACCAAGTAAGATTGCTGGGATATGTAAAAACAGGCAGGTTCAAAAGTTCAAGCTTTTTTTAAGAAAACTGCATCTCACTTAGTTTTGTATTTTGGAGGCTGAATTCTTATTAAAACAATTGTATGCCTGATTTAAACCACTCATTTCAAACACTGAAAATCAATGCCTGTTTTCACACTAGACATGGATAATCCATCCTGCAATGCAGATAATCAGACTGATGACAAATTATCCATCCTAATGTGAATTCAAGCTGATAAACTCCTCAAATTTTCTCATCACACTACATTCACATTGGTCACAAAGACAACACAATGCACCCTTTCTAGTTCCAAGATTAGACTGACTTATCAAACTGATGTGAATTTCAGACAATTTGAAGACACACTATCTGTATTTGATGACTAATTTGTCTTCAAAATCCATGAAAATAGTGGATGGATTAAATCAGACAGATCATCAGCCCCCAGCTTTCCCATTTTGACAGACTATCCATCTAGTGTGCAAACAGCCAGTGTAAGGAAAAAGTAATAACCTCACAGTTCTCCATGATGATTCAGTGAAAATGAATGACAATTTCCCTCTGCAACCGAAAATCATCGGCCTCTCCACAAGGTCTACTTCCTGCCACTCACTCACTGGATCAGTGCAGCTTCAGTTCCCGAATTGGTGAGACAATCCACCTTATACCTCTCCAATATTCTCCATTATTCTTTCAGTTGAGTTCAATTAATAAATAACAGCATAAGTAACACCAAAGATAAATATTCCTTCTTATAAACCTACCATGAAAGGTGTGTGATGACCAAGGGCAAGAAGCCTCAGACCAAGTCCATGAAGAATATTAATCATTCCTAAGTTAGAATAAATTAAAATATTTACTATGTTATGTCCAGGAAACAAAAATAATGATGATAATTTAAACGATTCGTGCAAACTCACAGCGCGCAATAATGGTTAAACGTTAAAAATTAGACCCTTACAATGACAGTTGGCGCCGATCGCGAGAGCCATTGATACGACATGCCCCCTAACACGCCCCCAAAATATTTACATTAGCTCTCACGCGTCTGACACGTACGAACCTCCAACTCCGGCAAACTTGCCAAATGCACAAACTCTGTGGCCCTTGCTGTCGACCATTTTCTCGTAATCCACAAGACGAATTCTCTAATGGATAAACAAAAACAAACGGAAGTTACACGAAGTTATAAAATGTATTTTCATAACAATATATGCTGGAGCACATGGTACGCAAATTTAACGAAGACCTGGTTACATAACACAGACTCGCTCTCGATTTAGACAAACTTTCAATGATATTTTGTATTATTGAAAACAATAAATGCAAATAATCCCATTAACTTTAACAACAAATGTAGCGATTTTTCAATAAGTCTTAATTAACGTGTGTGATTTTAATTCAATCTTGCTCCCAAATCACGATAATTTCCTAGTTAACACGTTTGGCAAAAATATCGATATCAAGCAGAATATCTCACTCAGCTGGATTGTCATAATACGCTCATCACCTTTTCCAACATCGCGTCCAAGAGCGGCATATTGGCTTCTTGTGCTTTGATCGTGTGTGAAAAGAACGCGTAGGTCTTGTTCGCAAGCAGCAAGTCAATCGGAACAGCCTTCACGCCGATAATTAAACTCGCAGACGACAAGTCCTCAGTAATGATGGCTCCTGCTCTTTCGTACTCGTCCATAGTGTAAGCTCGTCGAGTAGACGGCTGTACCAGCACTTTTATTCCCTTGTTAACCAGTTCAGCGACATGCGAAGGGGCGACAGGAGCTCTCCTTTCCCAAACATTGATATCTTCCCGCCGTATGGCCATCACGCGCTCTGTTTTCTCTGTCGTGAAACTAGCTCGCTGCAAAGGCCGCAAATGGGTTCGTGAACAAGTGCCATAGCTGTTTGTTCGTAGCCTTTTAACAGTCCACATGTTTATACTTTTGGGAGCAAGTGCCACGACGCAATTTAAAGAATCAAGGAGGAATGAGGAATGAACGAAATTCACTGTACGCTTGAGGGTGGGGTAGGTTAGTAAGGATAGTGATGGGGGAGTGGGGTAGAGCAGACGTATAGGCATAACTAAGCTTGGCATAGTTGGCATATAGTTTCAAGCAGAGTTAGTGCTAACCCTGGGCCAACATGATGAAGTGCTGAGTTATCATGATGAACTGGGCTCTCATGGTATCATTAGCTAACCTTGCTTCGAACAAGTCGGCCCTGGGGTTTTTATCTTCTCGTTTCCATTTGCTTGTCTTTTTCACCACTGTCTTTGCCGTCCTGTATTCTTAAAAAGCAAAAAAAGAAAAAGGAAATCCGAAAAAGGAAACAAACAAAAAAGATATGATGGTTTCTTTTTTTTTTCAAACGGAAAAAAGACTGGGACCAAGGCTGGTATCAAAGAAGGAGTGGCTGCATAGTCAACAACATGGCAGACGCTGAGCGACATTCGTTAAGCCATTGCGACTTTTTATTGTCGTCTTTAAAGCATTCGATTTGCGAATCGTTGAAAACGATTGAGGGGATAGATCAAAATAGAATAATTTTATGCTCTCTGAGACGCAACAAGAAACTTTCAAGGGGAGATTTGATCGTTCCCGCCTTCGTTCGAACATGTTTTGGCCAGCGATCAAGCATTAGCAACGATGTAAGTTCTTAAGTTTACCTTCGAGTTTTCAGTGTGCGGAAGAATTTTTCCATTGTCCACTAAAAAATGACAAATAACACTTTAAAGTACAATGCGAAGAATTTTTCTCTACCATAATTCACAATTTATGATCGCCAATGAAATGATTTACAGTGAGTGAACTGCAGATGGCCATGCCATGGAACAACAATGATAACAGAATATGATCGTTGCGAACAGTTAACTTAAAATGAACTTTATTTTAGCGTCAGCTGATTTAGCGCTGGAGTTGGGCACACTACGCACTGTACACATTAAGTTAAATGAAATGTTGTTTGACTTCTTTTGGGAATTTGGAGAGAGGAAAACCGGAGCGTGATTTTATATGAAATCAAGACAAAGTGAATATTAGACGAGTTTATTGGTGTTTAGTTAGTGTCATTACCGGATATAGGTACCGGTGTGAAGTTTAGCTCTTGGTTTATCTATCCAATCGTCAGCACTGTCAGTACGTACAGCACATGTATCTGCTGCTACTTGCAAATGGCTGAAGTGGTAGTTAAAGTAGCTAAGTAATTAAGCAAAAAAGCCAACATACATGTACATAAGCAGTGAAAAATTATTGGGGTGGTTCGCAATAATGCACTATGATCTGGGTCAATTGCCAGTTTGTATAATGGCTCCATGGCAAGTAGCCTGCAAAACAGGCTCTCCTGGGTTAATAAAATTTGTTGTAGTGCATGTTCAAAAGCTAAGTGATTGAGGCAAATGGAGGGAGGGCAGATCTCAAATTCTACAGAGACCATTGGAGGCTCTCCCTGCTCCCTGCTCGCCCCAATCTCTTAGCTTTTGACTGCACACACTACGGCAAATTTTATTTCTAAACATCCAGAAGAGCCTGTTTGCAGGCTAAATGGTACATAAAAAATTTACTAACTGATGTAGACATGAACTGGGGTTGGAAGAATGCTGGGCTGAGCTTAATCCCATGGACATGGATTCAGTTCTCGTCCAGGCAATCCAGAATATTTATGTTTGTTTTTGCCATTTCTAGCTTGAGTTTCAAAGACTTGTTGAGGAGGTCTTGAAACATATATTGGAAATCAAATTTATAAAACATTGTGAGTTGACAAGCAGTGGCCATCTCTTGTTGAAGCTCAACAAATCGGAAGTCACCAGGGCTGTGGTTTACAATGCAGTGACTAGAAACAATAAATTTGGAAGGTCAAGTGGGGAAAACACTACATCAATATTACTGAATCCTTCATTGTTTTGGACATCATGTGGTGGAGATCAGGAGAATTTAAATCTTGATCAGTTGAGAACAGTCCTTGTTTGTGAGCATGCTCAGAGACTCTTACAGGCCAATGGGTAAGAGTTATTTCCTTGTTACATTATGACTTTGTTGTAGGTGCTTTTAGTTGGCCAAATGGCCCAATCAAGAGTGAAATTTACCAGAATGCTCTCATTCTCCCTTTTCTCGTATCATCTGAGGAGTCTATTGTTAACATTAATCAGTCATTATCATTGTCATAAATTTACTGCTACCATTTATGTTACAGTTACTGTAAGTGTTAGCATTATTTGTTGTACTTGTCATTATTATCAACGCTTCCCAAAACTCATTAATAATTCGTGAAGAAAATACAAAGAAAATTAATTTTTAATGAGAGTCTTTATATCTGATGAAACACGGCTAAATTTTTACCTCCAATTTTACCTGAGAAGATAAATAGAAAACCCAAGGATTATGAAAGAAATGAATAGATCTGCAACAGAAGTTTTTGAAGCTGTTCAGAAAACTCGCAGCAGTGTTTTATCAGGTCTAAAAACACTCAGCTAATGCCTCGTGTTTTATACCCGATAAAACACTGCTGCTCGTTGTTTAAACATTACATCATTGTTGCTAAGTAAACTAGGTGATGATGTTTATCTATAATTTATCTAGTTTCAGGGTTTCTGTGGCTTCCCTTCCATGCATATGTGACTGCCAAACAATGAAATCTCAACTTGGAAACATTTCAGTTCAAGAAATATGTCATCTATTAATTGCTCCATCATGTTCTTTAAGTAACACTGATCCGTGGACAAACAACGATCTTGTTGCAAAAACAAAAGAAATTGACCGAATTTTAAAGACCTGCAAGTATGCCAAACGGATTCAACCTGCAAAATCTGAATCTTCTTGTAGCAAACAGACGACAAATAATATGCTTAATAGTAACTGTGGTTGTGAACTTGAATGCTGTGGTGAAAACGTGGTTCTAGACATGGGAGGCTTTCAAAATGGCGGCAATCGAATTGCACAAGGTGAGCAGTAGAATTAGGTCATCTTGTCTGACGTGTTTCTTCCAAGTGCTGGTACATATTCTTGTAGCACCATCATTTTTAATTCTAGATTTGCTTCCCAACAGTTCCACTGTCGTGTTCACTCACCAAAGATGTTGCAAAGCTGGAACTTGCTGTCAAAAGTGTAGGTTGATTCAAAATTTTGGAACTTGATTTGAGGCAACAGATTTGGAATGAAGTGCTTTATAATCAACAGATTTTTAAACCTTAAGTCTCGAAAGTAAGATTAGGTGGGTGAGTTCACTAGTGGCAGCTATATAAGAACTAAAGACTTTTAAAGTGAGAAAGTAAAACTGTGGTGTTAGTTTTTATAGTTAACCTGGCTCGAGTTTTTAGTGGTAACCAGGCCTGTCGCTCAACGAATCCCCCAAACAAAGGCATACCGCACCCAGAACATCAGCTTTCAAATCTCGTTACTGTGTTCATTAGCTATGCTGTGGCCTTCATTAACTATGCTGATGCTGTGGCCAATTTACTATATCAACCCAATTGTTATCAAAATTTATAGTAACATTATTGTATTTGTTTTGTATCTTTAGGCACCTTGTGCCGACATGTTAATTCATGTGACAAGTTGTAGGAAAATGTTTATGCAAGAGCAAGTTAGCATTGCATGGCAAGCTGCTGAAAAAAGCCTTCTGGCAACGAAACAGGTGTTGTAGTGTACAGAATTTAATCTTGCGTGATCATTTGTCTGCCTTATTTATGCGACTTTGGTCGGTTTCAAGCTCATGATGAAAGTCTCTGGAGTAAACCAGTTGTGATTTCAGTGTGCGAGTTCGGTGCAATGATCTGACTGTGGTGCCAGTCTAAAATGTGTTTATACTTAATGCAACAATACAAGGATCTGTATCCTTGCATTATGGCATCTGGAGGGGCCCAATGCATGTAAGAAAAGGACAAGTCAGGCTCATTACTCATTGTGAATAGTTGCAAAATTCTTAGCAGCTTGAGTTAGGGTGAAATGTACACCATAAGCCCTAGAGTCGATCAAAAGCTGAAGGCGGCAAAAGCTATAATAAAGATGCATTCACTGTTGCTATACTTGCGTGGAACCCTTCATATCTTATTGGCCTGGCAGGGTTTTTGGTTGGCCCAAGGGCCAAAGCTAGACGAGGTACATGTATCCTCTGATCCCCCGTGAATATCAGATGAATTCTCAACTTTGCCAGAACAAGGCGTTTCCACTGCAGTTTTCGTCTTAATATGTCAACGACTAAAACGCTGCACTGAAGACATCGCAGAGGCTATGGGTTCGAATCCCGTGGTACAAACCTGTTTAATCCTTATTTTAGCAGTAATTTTTGTTGAAACTGTGTCCGAAATTGTGACGCTGTTTCAATTATTTAGTGACGTTTGTCTTGCAGTTTTACTTGATTCATGGTCTGGTGTCAGTGAACAATAACGGGGAAAAAATTCAGAATAAAGTCAGTGCCATGGATCTGATAAGGTGTGGAACAATTTTTTTCGGATAGCCTTTGTTTTTCGGAGCAATTTTTCTCGGATAGCCTTGTTTTTATTGTTTTTCGTTTCGACTGAGAACGATAACAGAGTTTTATTTTCTTGTTTAGTCGTTTGTCTAATTTCTTTTGAATCTGTTTTGCTAGAGTGCGTGAAAATCAGCTAAGGGAATCCTATGTGCTGAAATACGGCGACAAAGTCGAAGGTAAATTTGATGAACATAAAAGAAAATGAAACCAGGATAGTCCGCGTGTTATACGAGAACAGATTCTCTTAATTGACCTGATCATATTTGTTTAAAGGCTGGTTAATTTGTTAATAACTTTATCGAGTGGGATAGAGCAGTTTTTACTCGACTGTCGAAAGGAATTACGCAATTGCTTTCGCCTTAAGGCCATGTTACACGAGGCAATTTTTCTTGCAACTTGCAACGCAACAAACGTTGCGTTGCAAGTTGCAAGAAAAAAATTCACGTGTAACACCCCATTTTGCAACTGCAATTGTTGCGTTGCGAGTTGCAAGAAAAGTAGAACGACCCTCTACTTTTCGCAACGTTGCGAGACAAGTTGCCTGCGTGTAACATCCCCTCAGCAACTTGCAACGCAATTTTGTCAGAATGGGCCAATCAGAGCTCATCTTTCGCTCGCGGGAGACTTCGAGATGGCGGCAGTCGTAAACAATGAAAAGAAGTTAAGTGATAACGAAAAAATTGAACTGCTAAAAGATTACAAAACATTACCCCTGCTGTGGAATCAAAACGAAAAATCGCCAAAGAAAACTGACAAGACCAACGCAGCTAAAGACCTGGCTGAGAAACACGGTTTAACCAACGAAGGACTTAAGCGAGTTATACATTCCTTAAGGACATCGATGACTCGGGAAGTCAAGAAGAAACAAGAAAAAATTCGCGTTGCAAGTTGCGAAAAAAGGTGCAAACGTGTGACACCCCCTCTGCAACTTGAGAGGTTTTTTAGTCGTCATCGTTGCGTTGCAAGTTGCAAGAAAAATTGCCTCGTGTAACATGGCCTTTAGTTAAGGCTAAACCAAACTAAAACGAAAACAATTGCGTACCCTTTGATTGGATCAAAAAACCTGCGCGAACTTTTCAACCAATCAGATGCGAAACTACACCCAATTGCGACTCAAAAGTCACTCTCGTTTTCCCGCGCTTACTCGTTGTCCGCTCTTATTGGCTAGTAGAACCTAGTCGTGAATTACGTCGATTTGTGATTGGCTGAAAGGTGTATTTGCTTCAGAACGTGATTTTCTCTTTAATTACTTTTGTTTTGGTTTTACGACGCTCAATTTAAAACCGCTTTAAGAAACAATGTGCAATCCAGTGAATGTTAATAAGAATGACCGTCCCGGTCAAGTACGCAACATAATTAGTCGCAAAGAAGCCTGAAATAATCCAGGCTTGGGCGGAGTCGAGCAAATGTGTTCGTGCGCTACCAAGTGAGCTATCAAGCCAAGTAGGAGCTGGTCAAATGCGATGATCATTTGGAGCAGAACACTTAGAACATCCGGGCGTTTAGTAAGTGAAGCGGTACCTTAAATACGCGTGGATCATTTGTCAATCAACCGTCGACACATACAGAGCTCTGTAAAAAAAAATATATGTGCAATAAAGGCCCGCTTGCGAACGATCCGCCTAAAGGCTATGCTTTATGAGACGTTGTTTGCCTTTCTTATTTTTAATGTCTTCAGTCACTTTTATCCCCGTGGTGGAATATTCCACCGTAAAACAGTCATGGCAACGGAGCTCTATTTTGCTATGACCATTGGTCTCCATCTTGAATAGTCAGTGAATTCACGCTGCCTCAGGGGGTGTAGCTATTCCTTTTTTAATTGTGCGTCTTCGTGTTTAAAACAAATGTAGTGTAATACTTTTGTTGTTGCCTCACCGGGCGGAAACCGCATATGTAGGACGCTCTGGTATTCGTTCTGTCTTGTCTCTTGTTTGTTTATTTGTCGTTTTATTATAGGGCATGGCTGGGAAACCTCAATCAAACAAATGGCAGTGTCCGTTACTAAGCTGGAAATTTTATCGGTGTCACCAACAAGCGAAGTAAGTTAAAGAAAACAAAATTGGGGTGGGGGTGGGTTGGTGCCTCTGCTTGTATTTAGTATTTTTCAAAAAGACATTTATATACAGTAAACAGGCTCGCTTTGTCACAAATAAGGCAAAACGTTTGAGTTATGCGCGAAAAAAGTCTGCCTATTTCCTAATGTGGTCTTGTTTATTCCAGCTCAAAATCAATTTGTGTGAAACTTCAAAGGAGTTCCGACAAGCTACCTTCGTTTTGTACAACTGTGCGAGGCTCTCCAAACTCTTCCAAAATTTCGACGAAAACGTGCAAAGTGGTAAGAAAAATATTTTTCTTCCCGAAGGAATTTCTTTCAATGCAATTATCTATGTTGGTTGACTTTTACCTTGCAAACCCATGGAACAATAGCGAAACGAATGATAAGAGTTGTCAGGCACGGTATCTTTTGAATTAAGCCTGCCGCACGCTTGAGGAAAGAGCTGTGCAAAAATCCTCGCGAGGCGGTTAGCTCAGCCGTTTCCTCAAGTGTGCGGTGAGGTTTTTTGGTGAGGTTTTCGCCTCGCGACGCCGTGAAACCAATATCAAACCTGCTTGATGATGCCAACAGCCTCGCGAGGCATTTTGCTCAGCTCTTTCCCGAGAATCGAATCCGGACCACACTGCATGGTGGGAGGCCAGTGTCTCACTACTGCGCCAAGCCTGCTCCCTCATCCTCATCATCGTGAACATCATCATCACGATCTTCCTCTTCCTCTTCCTCTTCCTCTTCCTCTCTCTCTCCCTCTCCCTCTTCGTCATCATCACCATTACCATCACTGCCATCGTCATTGTTGTTGTCGTTGTCTTCGTCATCACGATAATCACTGATTTCTTTGTCGAACAGGTGTATATCCAGACCTACCACCAGTGGAAGAGGTGGATTTTAATCTCCTTCGGGACGAGGTGGGTCACATTCCAGTTTATAGTCTTGTCTAACCC
>BLFK01000093.1:535563-545015 GCA_014634185.1 Astreopora myriophthalma | reverse complement strand
CCCCCCCCCCCCCCTTGTCCCCTGTTCCTCTTGTCCTTAACTTCCGTGTCTCGCCCGTTTTTTCTAAGACGGTTCTCGCCTTCTATTTTGCTATCTGCGCTCATTTTGGGGTTTTCTGTATTTACTTTGAGTTGTTTTGGGGTTTGAACCATTTTGTGCAGTGTGTGTCATCAAATTCACTGCCAAGAATTTTGGGATATTCGTGGTCCTGAGCTTTTAAACCGTGACGGAATACCCGGGAAATCAAATGGAACGAATCCTTCCACTTGAAACGTGTCAAAAATTCTGGCCAATGGGCTTAACCATTGTACTATCTTTTTAGCTTTCCAATAATACTGATACATTTGTATCCATCGTCTGTTGGTACAAAATGTAGCATTTAATATTTAAGCATTAACTTTTCATGCTGATACATTAATCATGTAAATGGTGAGCGCCCCTAACTTCTTCAAGTGCCGATCGGAAATAAGGTATCTCGTGTTCTTTCGTTTCTTTTGACCATAGGGTGAATGGGAGTTGTTACTGAACTTCATAGCCACCTTCCCATCAATTGTAAAAGAAACAGCCTCGACAATGGCTGCTGAGTCGCAAAGTTTTACCATCCACACAAACAAGGTTTGTTGTATTCACGGGAACGCAAGAGTTTGGTTCCGATTTCTTTTGGGTGCGACCGATATAATATGGGTCGGGACACACTAGCTAACATGAGCTTGTCAGTTCCGTCCCACAGAACTGTAAACACTCCAAGCATGATCATTCTTGTTCTCGTCGAGTCTAAGATATTTAATGGCAGCATTTGTTAATTTGGTAGCATTACAGTGTAGTGCAGGTGTTAATAATTTAGATTGACATTTTTTACTCGGCTCATTTACAGATATGTTGCTTTCTGTTTTCGCTGAGCCACAAGTTCAGTTCATATTACGGACGAGTGCACATTCTTGGGGTGAGTCAGTTCTCAGAACAGTTGCAATGCATAGTTTAAAATTGCACCTTATAAAACAGAGTGTTATGAGCTTGAGATGGAGTAAAATAACGTTGCTAACAAGCTCCGCAAAATGTAATACGAACACCAGTCCCTTTCTCCCCTCGGCTGGTTGAGTGGCAGAAGCGGGACCTGCCTTTGCTAAGGGCATTTCAAGCAGTCCAGAAGCAGTGCCCTTGGGTACCTCTGAATGCGGTATGTGGGGTTTTGGTCGTTGTTGTTGCTGCTGTTGCTGTTGCTGTTGCTGTTGCTGTTGCTGTTGCTGTTGCTGTTGCTTTTGCAGGGGAGCGGGGATGTGATTCTTGGAGCTGTGGTGAGAGCACAGGCCTCCCACCAATGTGGTGCAGGGCTCAAATCCTGGATGATGAGTCTTGTTGTTGGCTCTCTACTCTGCTCCCAGGGTGTTTCCCGGGCTGCTCCCAGGGTTTTTTTTTTTCGGGCTGCTCCCGGGGGTTTTTCTCGGGAAGCTCCCAGCTGTTTTTCCCGGGCTGCTTCCTGGGGTTTTTCTCGGGGTACGCCGGTTTTGCCCTCTCCTCAAAAACCAACATTTCCAAATCCCAATTCGATCTGGAGAGATTGTTCTCAAGGACTTGGAGACACTTTAGAGGGCCACAAATTTATCAGTAGTTAAAACTGTTACGGGTCACGTTCTCTAAATAAAGTCGATTGTTATTGTATTATCGATTGTCTTGTTTCCTTGCTTGTTTTTCTTTTTGTTGTTTTTTTATTTTCCTTTTTTTGGCGTGAATTATTCTTCAGTTTTTTCGTTGTTTTTTTCCAGGAATCACGAAGTCATCTTTTCCCCACTATGTTTGCCAGGCTTTATCTAATGAAGGCTGTCCAACAGGTCAGTACATTGAAAGTGAAAAACGGTTCTGCGATCTTAGCTTCGCTGCGGTGCTAAGAAAAGTTTTTTTTTTGTTCTTTAGACATTCGTAAACTGCCTTAATCTCCTGAATGTCAGTTCCTTGACGCAGATGTGAAGGGCAGATTTCCCTGATATTCATTTGTGCCCCTTTCCGTGATGATGGTGATGGTAATGGGGCTAGTCGTGGCGGCGTCTGCGGCACCGACGATGAGTAACTTACGGAAAAGAACCCGTCGCTATACAGTGGAATCGCGATTTAAGGAAATCCAGTTGTGAAGACCACCATCACATCTGTTACATGGCCTACTTCTCTGAGTAAAACACTATCGGAAAGATTTCAAGAGATTCCTCGATGAGAGAGCAAATCGTAATGACTTTTAGCGATAACATTTGAAATGTTTAGCCATTTGTTTTTTTGATTTTAATCGAATCTGTCGTCAAGCAGACAAGTAACCTCTTTGCATTACCATTGAAGTTTTTAACCAACCCGATGCAAGGTGTTTGCATTTTTCTTGAATGTACACACGCTTTTTTTTTCCTTCAGTGTGCAGGTTCTGCAGAAATAGGGTGTGACGGTGCCTCTTTAAATTGTCGTTCTCGTGTGTAATTTGTTTGTCAAGATTTGTTTTCTTGGGAACCGGATTAGATCTCATACTTCGTGCAAAACTTCAACGAAAACATAGCCATGAGCTTTTATCACGGCGGCGATGTTTAGGGACAGTAGAACTCGTACCCCGAGTCTCGAGTTGATAAGTTTGAGAACGAGTTCCGGGGGGACAAAAAGGTTTCCAGCCCCTCGGGGCTCAAAATGGCCGCCGCGTGAAAAAAGCCCATGCGGCTCCACCGACTTGACTGTGTTTTGCATCAAGTCTGTTTGAGCATGTGAGGGCTTAAGGCGTTAAAAGCTACTTGTTTAGTCCGGCTTTCAGATGCTAATGTGATTATTTCGACTGATGTGGGAGTAAAAAAAGCTGGGAAAATATAGTCAAGTTTCAATCTCGTACCCAGAGTCCTCGGGCTCTTTGTTCAGCGGTTGGGCGCCGGAGAGACTCTGGGATAATGGACGCCATTTTCGCACAAAATCTGGGACGGTTTCTGTGCCGGCGCTTCTGAAGTTATAAAGTGACAGCCAATCAAAAAATTCGATTTTTTTTTTTTTCGATTATCCCAGACTCTCTCCGTGCGCCCACCCGCTGTCCTAAGAGCACGAAGACTCTGGGTACGAGATTGGTCAAGTTTCGAATTCATCAAAACCGCTGGATAAAAATACAAAAGACGCATCTGTACACAGTTTACGTCAACCTGAAGCGCAGCGGCGAGAATTCTCACATTTCAAGGTTCCATGGCTATTATTATTCAACACTTTCCTGCTGGTATCTGTGAATGTTTCTTTAGGTGGAGGCCAACCCTGTACAAAGGCGCCTTTGATTTTTTTTAATCTAGCGGTCAAGGTAAATTCGAAACTGGACTAATGGTATGAAGGCAAACTGGCGAATAGTGAGACAAAAAAGGCACAGCATCATGCATATGTTTCGCGAATTGTATTTCAGCTCTAGCTAAACAAAGTCTTAGGGTGCGCACCGGACGAACAAATTTCGATGGTATAGTTCCTTTAGGAGAAGTTTGATGTTATCGGAATACAAAGGAAGTTTTCAGCATCATTTCCTGGCAAATTTTTTGTAATGACATCTTCGCAAATCTATGAATGCTACTGCTTTTCCTCTTTCCGACTCCTTCAGTCGCGTTTCACTTGAACGGCGCCATTTTGTTGTTAATTGGGTGGGCCTTGAATTTGTCGGATTTTCTGTAGGCGGCGATGGTGGGTAGTTCCTAGGAAAATTAAGGTAAAATAATAATTAATGAACACTTCGAAGCACTGGAAACCGCTGCCTTTGTATGACGGATACGGTAACAAACTTCACAAGAAACATCCATGTGTTGTACGCAAAAAAATATATATTTCTGTGGTTTGTGCTGTTTTACTCTAAAACTTCAAGACCTTTCGAAAATTTGCAAGAATACAATTCCAATTTTTCAAGGACAGTATGCACCACAAAATGTCTAAGAATATGACATCAACAGCGCGCATTCAAGGAACAGCTACCAATGCCGTTTTTAACTCTTCCATTCATACAAGTTTAATTTTTGAATTATTGACACCAACTTTACATAAAATAATCAGTAATAATGTAGAGAGATTACATTAACGCAAACTTGTATTTTGAAATGACGCACTCGTAGCTGTTATGATTAAGAATATATTTTTTTTGTTTTTTACCTCAATTCGCGTTGCAAAGTCCTGAAGGGGTAAAAAGAAAAAAAGAAACTATATATTAAAAGAACAAGAACTAAAACATCAGGAAAGAAACAACAGCACCCTTTCCTCCAAATTCAATTTCCTCCCCCATGCCTTCATTTCAGTTGATTGTTTGTTTGTTTGTTTGTTCAAGTTGTCCGTAAACCCCGTAAAAAAACAACCCATATTTCGGCTGTAGTTGTTCGTATTTCAAAAACGAACTCGGTTACCCCCATTTTTTATTGCTGGAAAGTCATCAACAGACCAAGATGAAACACTTTGTAAAGTTTTAAAAAATTCTGTGGAGCTGATTCAGAGCCACCTTAAAAAATAAAAAAAATTAAGGTCGCTCTGAATCCGCTACACATTTTTTTTTTTAACTTTGCAGAAAGTTTCATCTTGGTCTGCCGATCACTTTCGAACAACAAAAAATGAGGGTCACCGAGTTTGTTTTGAGCGACTAAAGCCGAAATACGGCTTGTTTTTTACAGGGCTTTTCCGTTGTCATGGTTACTTATTATGTCACAGTAATGACCGCATCTTATTTAGCAATAATTGCTGTTTCATACGGTACCATTACATTGCTTATACGTGATACAGTGTTGTAATGTCAATCGTTCTAATAAGTGAGT
This sequence comes from Astreopora myriophthalma, assembly GCA_014634185.1. Lineage (NCBI taxonomy): Eukaryota > Metazoa > Cnidaria > Anthozoa > Scleractinia > Acroporidae > Astreopora > Astreopora myriophthalma. The sequence continues at coordinate 540,237 of BLFK01000093.1, read as the reverse complement.
CTCTTGAATGTGTTGAAACCGTTTTGAGCCAACTTAAAACCAAAGCAATCGGGTGATTACTTTCGACCCGCAATTTAAAACTGCTCTAAAGACCACCTTCAGATTGGTATGGGGTTCCAGCAAAGAGGCGTCGAGAATCTTGTGCTGATCCAGGTACTCGAACAACATGAAGTCAGCATACGAAATCTGTGAAGAAAAATAACGAGGTACTGATTTGCAACAATGCACAAGATATTAAAAGTATTTCAGGCAAAGCCGAGGTCTACGGTAACGCGAACGCCATAGATATAAGCCGAATTAGCGTACAATTTGGTGCCAGTGGGTTTTTAATAAGATGACATGGCCTCTGCGCTATTAACAGAGTCCTGTAGTTTTGAAAGTGTTACAAACGGACAGGTGTTACTTCGCACGTGCGTACCTTAGGAAGTGCCATCAGATTTGACTGCCCTTCTAACTGAAAAAGTTACCCTTGTTCTTTTCGCATGTAAATCAAACGAGAAGAGGCGAGTAAAAATTAATTGCGCCCGTTTCAGGGTCAATTCAAAGTAGTTGAAAGTTGTAAAGAATTTTATTCTTCGACAGCGATGACGTAACGAAATAGTTTTAAAAAACAAGTGCGCATGTGCTGTCTTCATACCCAAGTTCTTCCCAATCTCGTTCCCAGAGCCCACGTGCCTTTTGGTCAGCACCAAGAGATTGAGGTCTTCCTCACTTAGAGACTCCGCGCACAAACGCATCTATGTTCTTGCAGAAGACTGGAAGGAGAACTTCAAAATGCGGAGTAAGTCGTCTTAGTTTGTTATTGAGAGTTTGTCTCTGTCAAGAATATACTAAACGCCCTGAAGCATCAAAAAAGAGAACCACTGGCCTTCGAAACTTAATTACAGGATCGGCAAAATTTAGTAGTGTACATCAGTTCTTTAACAATTTAAGCATTTTCCGGTGTTTTTGTAGTTGTTGTCGTTTGTCAGAGGTCTCGGGAAAGGCAAAACGGATTTTACAAACGTGTAGGCGGCAAAAATGTTCTTTGACATGCGAAAACGGGCACATGCAGCACGACGGGGCCCTAACATCGAAAAATTATGAATAGCTAATGAGCTAAGACAAGCCCTCTACACGCTTTGCATCCTCCACACGTGCGAAAATGACAACCGCACGGAGATATTCGAAGACTGGAGGCGAAATAGTTCACGGTATTACCCCACGGCTTTGCTGTTAAAACAGAAATTCCAAACACTGAGCAACTAAATCAAACAAAGTACCTTGTCTCCTGCCACGTACTGCCTGTCTCCCAGGAAGTCAGAAAATTGTTGCAAGATGCTCTTTGCGTCTTTCACATATCCTGGCTTCAGCTTTTCCTATACAACAAAAGGGATAAAAACAACGAAAGCATAACACCCTTATTTCATGTTATATCATGATAGCTCATCAACAATTCAAAGAATCTGTAAAATTTGTGTGCTAATTTACAAGAAATGGTAGACAGGCTCAATATGCCCTCCTATCTTTTTGGCGGTCTTTCGGGAGCGTTCGAATTCTTAGCGCACGTACACCGAAAAACGCCTGCTCTGCAGGCTACAACAAACTCAACCCACATATGGCACGGTCGAGTCCGGGAATCTAATCCAGGACACATTGGCGGGAGGCGACTGTGTATTCTCACCACTGCGCCATCTCTGCTCCCCTACTCCCTTTTAAGCGGGAGACCGCACACTTACAAAATCTGGGTTGTAACACACTCGAAGAAACTTGTTACGCCAATCCACAATCTGCAAATGTCAGAAAAAATATATATATCTTTGAGCGGTTTTCCATTGAATGTAGTGAAACCAAAAGCAAAGAAATCAAAGGTTGAGTTGACATAGACATGGCGCATGAGATGCTGCCTCAGCGAGGAAAGCTGCGCTCGGGTTTGGCAGCAACTGGAGGGACGCCAACGGGTGAAAAGTCGGCTTTTGAATCTCTTCGTAGTGGCCAATCTTTATCTGATCGAAACAGTTCATACCAGATTTTAGTTCAAAACTAAAGTAGTTACTTTGGTCAATCACAACCAGCGTATGACTTCCGCAACGCTATAATGTTTTCATGAGGCGATTCTTTCACCAATTTAATCCATCTCCTTTTAAGCCCGGGCTAAACATCTCAACATTGCTGGCCAACATGTTGGAGCGTTTAGCATCCCATGCTGGATGACATTGAACCGACATTTTTCCGAACGTTGCGTCGTGTAACACCTATCCTGCAACTTGTGTTGCAACATTTTCGGCTTCAACCAATAAGGATGCCTCATGTGATGATGAAAAGCGATACAAGTTGCACGAAACGTTGCCCAATCTAACACCTGTCGAGCAACTGGTCGCGCGGCGTCGGAACTTTTGTGGCAATAAAACTGAGACACAACTTGCGAGAGAAACTGCCTGTTCGTGTCGAGCATTGCCTTCTTGTTGATCAAGAAGGGAAATACGCTTTCAGCAGCACTTATCGCCCTGGGCAACCCAAATGAATGACACCGCGGGAAAATATTTCGAAAACAAACCTGATTTTCCGCAAGATCCACCCTGACTTTCTCTTCTTCAGTGGATCCACCTTAAAAATTGAAAATACTGTTTACCCCAAAATAAACTTCTCTACCAAGATTATCGCATCTAAACTCCTTGGCCAGTGGCGTTAAGCTGTTGGTCTTTACTCCTCCCCTTGTTCGTCGGTTTGTCCTCTTCGTAGGGAACCCTAAGCAACCGGTTAAATTATCGTATCCTTGCACAGGAATGTTAGGCTATTGGCCTTCATAGTCTTTCTTAGAGAGGATGTAAAGAACCCACTAACAACTATCATTTGCAAAGAGTCGCTGTTGCACATGTGCGATAGTCCTCAATTTCTGTAGTCCGGCCTTTCTCTGGTTTAAGGGTCATCTTTGACTTAAATTTATATGTATCAGTGTGTCTGTCAACTGCAGGGCTGCAAACTGTGCCCCCAAGCATTGCGCCTGCCGACGGGAGAAAACTCCTTCCTTATTCCCCTCTCTGCCACTTGGCTCGTCTTGCATCACTGAAGGTCTGGTGGGTAGTACAACTTACTTTGAGAGGACCGCTAGTAGTTCATTAATTTATAAATAAAATTATGATTGTTCCACGGACAAAGTGTGCCACATATGGTTGATACACAGTAAATATATTGCTTTATCTTTTTTTCAGTGCATGAGCGGGCGGAATTCAACAAATCCTGCAATCTGATTGGTTCCGGGAGCGGGTAGAATTTTCTCATCCCGCCCGCTCACGGCGGGCGGAATCGTTTGCATGCTTACAACTCTAAAATGTTCGGGTCTTTCGCACGCCTTTCGTTGTGTTTTAGAAAAAAATAAAAATATTATTCGCCAGCCTAGGTTGGTCCGTATTGGGAAAAACTATGCCCTCTGCCTTGAGTGCCCAAGACCTCGGGCACTGTTTTTCCCAATACGGACCATTTTGGTTAACATTAAGTGAGTACAAAATAGTGCGACATACACTGTAGCCCCTTTAAAGAATCAAACAACCAAATTTAAATTCAAATTTGTAAAAACATTTTCATACTTACACAAGTCATGCAATCTTGCAATGTGACGAGTTATCTGCAAAATTTGCATGTAGTGTTACAGTACATAGCACAATTCAAACCACAGTAATATGCAGTGATCAACAAAAATACACTAATTGAAGGTCTCTGGATAAAAACGTCCGTCTTAAGTGACTTTTGAATGCACCTTTGGTCACAGTTTTGAGAAATCACAGCCAAATTTCATGCAGTAAACAGTGAATTTACCCAGTATGGAATAGCCTATTCCAAATTGTATGTTGAAAAATGAATAACAAACACTGTACTGATGGCAGGAGGATCAAAATATATTAGGGAAAACATATTTTCATTGCCCTTGTTTTTGGCATACAACATAGGAAAGTTCAGTCCACAATTTAGTGCCACTTATTTGGTGGTAATGGGCCACAATTTAACAAAATGACCAAAAACATGCAGAATTAAGTCACCAAGGACAATCTTTCTTTCCCTTTCTTTGCCTTCAGATGCCTATTTTATAGTTTGAACACACAGATCATGTAACTTGATGAAGCAAGATCATCTTATGTAGTGTACATGACTTTTCAGTCTGTCAATGGTGTACTCAGAGTCAAGATTTATCAGTATGATGTCAGTGGGCCATACAAAAACTACCACTCTGGTTATTAATCCGATTGACCAAGAGAGACATAACCTGTCATTAGCTATTTATCAGCAAAAGCTGAGACGTCAGTGGCTGTGAGGACAGTAAACAGGGCAATCTATACAAGTTTCCAAGAGCTTCATTTGCTCAAGATTTAGCAATACATGTACACTTAAATTATGACTGAATCAATGCTGACAGCAAGATACATAACTTATGTGAAATGTATGTTAATTTGAATCAAAACTTACGGCCAAACTCTGTGAAATTTTGAGGTCTCCATCAAAGTAATAAGGCAGCTACGGTACATGTGGAAAATCACAAGAGGGAGAAATCAGAATCACATGTACCCATATTTTACATTATTTTTACCCTCAGGTCTTGCTTTCCATGTGCAGGATACCATCATAAATTCTAAATTAAAAAAAAAAAGATTGCAAAGCAAATTCTTCATTTTCATTTTGACCAGGTATAAAGTGAGGTGT
>BLFK01000093.1:520307-528286 GCA_014634185.1 Astreopora myriophthalma | reverse complement strand
CCACATGGCGGCTCAAACAAAAATTTGCTTGTTCTCAATGTAGCGTTATCCATAATCCACCATGACACAGAAGGAAAGCAGAAAAGAAAGGTAAAAGAGATAATTGAAGCCGCATTTTTTGTTTATGAACCAATTCCCCTTAGCGGTCTGAAACGATTTTGATTAATTTCAGATGTGTTGTCTTTCAGAGGAATTTCAGTCGGTCTAGCTTCGACAACTAGCTAGCTTGGTTGTTCTTCTGATTTTCACTATTTGTTACCATGCAAAAGAAATTTTCTCGCCTCTTCAAAAGACATGTTTATTCCACCGTCCTACGGTCGTGTTGGCCGAATCTTAAGTTAAAAATTTTCGCACCTTTCTACCGTACTCGTCCCAAGTCTCCGATATACGCATCCAACCGTCCCAGCCTACCGTTGTCCACTATCTTAAAGTCCCTAATAGATCATAGAAGACGTCAAAATGTGGTAGTACATCAGTGACACACTCGGCTACGCCTCGTGTGCCACTTTTTTTGTTCTTACCACATTTTTGACGTCATCTATGATCTATTACTAAACAGACGCACGGCAACATGGAATCTATTTGTTAAATAGATATCCAGTCCTGATATGACGAGATATATACATAGAGGATATTACATGGCCGCGCGGAGATACGAAATTTGGCAACATGGCAGCGAACGAGTGGAATATTTTTCAACATGAGAAGAGAAATTTTGAGTCTCCAAGCGACCATGTAATTTTCTTTTTATTATATATATATTATATATTTAATCCTCATAATACAACAAAAGATGCTTTACATGTATTCTTTATTTCAAAAACTAAGGTTTTTGAAATAAAAATGATATCACACATGTTGGATAGCGTTTTTATCGATTTGCTACCACTCGGTATACCACTCAATTTTATATAATAAATGAATATATTGGGTTCCAGTCCTTATCGGGACGACCGCGCCTGATCCGCCCTATCTAATTTTGCGAGCACTTTCAATCTTGATCTAGCTTTGATATCGGTCTTTCGCTTTTGGCCTAATACATGTATTTAGTTGACGTATTTGATGAACTTTCTTGCAACTGGCGACACAATGATGGCGAATCAAAAACATTCGATCGAGTGAAAAGGGATAATGTGAAAAGGGCGCTGTGCAGCGGAATTTTGTTTAAGCAATTCTGTAGGAAAATTCATTACCTGACGAGGGAATTCCGCGTTAAATTGCACGCGAAAACCGATATCCGATATTGGTTTTCAAGTGCAATTTAACGCGGAATTCACGAGTCAGGTAATGAATTTTCCTTGAATCGCATAACTGGATAAAATAAGAAAAAGAAACTCGTTGCAGTTGTTGTGTTACAATTTGTCGACAGTTGTTACGTAGATGCGAAACAATATCACTTAGCCTCCTTTTCAACTCGCAATTCCACGCTAAATACCTCGCTTCGTTAACCAATCAGAATGCAAGATTTTATTCAATTATGCGAAGGATTTAATGTACCAAAGTACAATTACTCTATAGGAAGAACATCTTTATCCTATAGAGGGACTATTGTTTGGAATATCCTACCAGAGCCATAGGCAGCTATGCAAGCTTTAAACAAAAGATCAAAAAAGGCCCGGCCCTACTAGGTAAATTAAGCTTTGATAAAGAATCTTGTTTGATCACAAACAAGAAGGAGGATTTTTACTATTTTTGATCTCACTTTATTTTTTTACTTATTTTAATTGTATCCATACGCAATAGACATACTCAGTCTTTTATGTAATTATTTGAGGACAAGCTTTATTTGTATTCTATACTTTGTATATTTCAAGATAGGCAGGTCCACATCAGCCAGTGGCTGACTTTTACCAACGTGCGTTAACAAATAAAGCTATGTTTGTATGTGTGTATGTATGTATGTATGTATGTATCATAAAATGGGGCCAGGCAGGTATCTGGTTGATTTGGTTGAAGTTCCCAATAGGCTACTTTTTCAACCATTTTTGGTTGAACCGCGCTTGGAGCGGGTATAGTAATTCTCAGACCTCCTCGACTTCTTTTGCCTTGGATGGTTGTCAAATTTTCGCGGGAAAAATTACGCCAAACTCAAAAACTCGGTCAACCTCGTACCCAGGCTCTCTCTCTCTATTCCTCCCTGGTTTGCTCTGGTTACATGACTGCCTGCGACAAACTGATCCCTTCTCCGGGTAGACTCAGCCATCTTTTTTGTTCATTTCATCACATTTCAAACGTGGAGCAAGGCAACGTTGCGACTTGCAGAAAACTGCGAATGATTTGAAGCTGATTTCGCTCTATATGAAAAAAGGAAATTATTCGAATTTTATAATTCTTAGAATTTTATATAAATAGCCGACCGTGACGCCGAGCGTTATCGGACTTCACTGAGAAAAAGTAAACACAAATAATGAAAGCTGTCGCTTTCACCAAGCGACACTTATTTAAGGTACTCACAATTGTCACTGTTTGCCATGGTTTAGATCAAAATCAGAAGTGTAAGGTATTTTTCAGCAAAGTTAGGAAACAAAAACATGCAAAAATTACCTTCAATTGCTTCTTTGCAGGCACGCGATGAGACGGCCATGCTGGTGTACAATACAATGGAAAACCGTCTCTCCAGTTTTGCATAATAATACAGTAGAATTCCCACAAGACTTTTTACTGTATTGTTCTGTGCACCAACATGGTGGTTGTGACGTCAGATGCAAACCATCAATAGACCATTTGCACGCTGGCGTCATGACCAGGCCAAACTTTTCTCGACGACAAGGGAGGAAAAGAGAGAGAACTGAGAACGGCGTTGAAACTCGTGTCTGCATGCTAACAAGGTCATCGGTCGGATCTGTTCCAGTGACCCCCTTCCCAATGACGGGGGTAGAGGAGACCAAATACGGTGGCCCTTTTAGCTTTTTTTGTCACTAGAATATAACTTGATCTGTTAGAAGTTTGCTTGACGTGAAATTCTGTGTATGAAGTTAATAAAAACTGTCCTCAGGGGTACACTAAGGCGGTGATAAACCCGAAAGCCTTTTCTCCGTCATTTAAAATGGTTTTAATGCAAATATCTCGTTTCCTCAAAACACGAATCGATGTTTTGCGGTGTTTTGTAAAAATTTGGATGATTTTTGGCTATACTGAGGAAGAGGGAGTTTTTCTTACAAGAGCTCAACAGAAAAACCGCTAAAGAATTAGAAAAGGCATATTAGCCCAATTAAGACTATCTTTATTCATTGCATATGATGGTTGACTTGTACCAAAAAGGAAGAAAAGCTACTTTTCACGGCTCAGATTTGAGTCATCGATTCTTACACGATCACAGTGTTAAAACGGTCTTTTGAGGAAAAAACGAAGCCTCTATCAGTGGAGACCTTACTGGACTGCGCACTACAAAGTTGTTTTACATTACGTCAAAGTAACTTCTGTAAACACACAGCTCAACTGCGTTGAATTTCTGTCGAGCTCTCGTCTATTCAATAGAACTCAACTCTAAAAGCCGGTAGTAAAGTGCCATGCCTACAGCAGTTTGAAAACAAAAGCAAAAATCAAACCCTCAATGGTTTCCTTATTTGCTAAACGCAGACAGAAACGCACGGAAGATAAGAAAGACCACACTTCTTCAACAGACAACCCACTATGTCCGACTTCACCACGCATAGCAAGCCACTTGGACATTTTTCTAGCAAGCAGATAACACATTTACCAACAGCACAAGGATCTGAAAAAAAAAATCGATCGTTAACGAGTACAACGGTTGAAAGAAGCATTAAAGCCATTTAAAAGTAGTTAGAGAAGTCAATTACACGAATAGTGAACAACACGCAATCAGCCAGTTAAGACGCAAATCAAATTATGCCAACGGTCAAAGGCTCTGTGCATGTGCACAACCATTTTCCCAAAAACTTTCTCTAGCAAAAGAAAAACTGGCAATTAATTATTTCTCGTCTTTGACACTGAAAGACACGAAATTGACTGAAAAGTGAGGCTTTCTAACCGCTGTAAATGTTTAGGAAATGATAATAATTTGTGTCCACTTGTTTTGTCGCCTCCCCGGCTGCGTTTGTTTCTTAGGTTTTTCCGGCAACGTGCTTTTTATTTTTGATCTAAATTTGGAAAAATGGGGACGGAAGCCGAACGCATGCAGTCGTGGATTGTGAATACTTTTTGGAATAAAAGGATTACCCAGGATGACCGTTATTGTGAAAACCCTCAGTAGCATGGCTAGCTAGGAAAAAGACAGAGATTAACCTTCAGCAAGAGAGGATGAGGTAAGAGAACACATCCCCATGCTCCCTGATAGTTATTTCAATCTATTTTTAAATTTTGCGCCACACGTAGAGGCTACTTTTTAACCTCAGCCCCACGACCTCGCGGTTCATATTTCGTAAGACGGACCAATCAGAATCCGTACTTTAAATATCTAGTCTCGTGACCTCGTACTAAAAATAGATTGAACAAAATTTTCATTGTCAGAGAGCCATGCATGGCGGATACTCTTACCTCATCCTCCCTTGCCTTCAGCTAATGTGTTACGGAGCTAAAATTAGGGAACTCTGTTCCTACCAGTAACGGAGGAGTGCCCCTTGACTTTGTCTTCTCGCTTTCCACTGAGCTTCATGGGTCCACGCAGATCCTTCAACGTCTTTCTTTTCAAAAGCTGAGTGCGCTTGTTTGCGGTTTCTAAAGTCAGTTCGTTGGCAAAACATAAGAACAAACTTGCGGTATCCTTCCATGATCAAATTACCCCCCCCCCTTTTTTTTTGTAATTTATGTTAATAATCTTCCTTCATGTGTCGTATTTTTTATATCTAGAACGTATACGGGTGCAAGCTTCTCGTCAATTCTTTTTCTGGACACCTGTTTGCTCACTTCTTTCTTAGTTCTTTAGCTCCGTTTCACCCGTTTCCGGCAAGATGCTCAGAACAGTTGCATGACTCAACCGTTCTCCTCCGCTGCGCTGACTCAGTCTTCGTTGAACTTAACTTAACTGTTGGCAGCTTGACACAGCACAAACACCACTTGAAAAACATACATTTTCCAGTTTTACCCCCTGGTGGGAAAGACTTACATGTAGTTAGGACGTCCGTATAATTTCTCCAGACTAGTAGAACGTAACTTAGCCTGCCCTTTAAAAGTAGACAATCTTCAACATCACTGTTCACAGAAAGAAAAATGCCACCTTTCTTTGTTAACAAACTCAAGCTTCGCGCATAAGGACTGTCGTTACATTTCTACTTTGCCGGAGACACATTGCTGTTCGGTTTTCGGCGCCTTTTCAGCTTGATAAATGCTTTATCCAGTTGTGCTTTTAGGGCTGGTTTTAATGATTGAGCTCGAGGACTTATTGCAGGAGTACCAAACACCCCTAAAAAGTTCTTTATGGAAATAATTGGACGCCATTTTGAGTTACCAGAACAGATTTCATTTTTTCTCCCGATACCCACGCGCGAGGGACACGACGTGGCGCTATTTGTTCTAAACTGAATAGCCAAGCACGCAACTTCACATGGGGGACAGCGCCTCCTTGGAAAGTAATAATTGCCTGTGGTCTCTTCCTCTAGTTATGGCCCCTGCACAGCGAAAAGGATCATGGAAAGATCTGGTGTGCTTAGCACTAAAGGACTTCAACAATATTTTTCAAACTTATTCATATTTCACCGAGACTCAGTACAGATTGACAAAAAGACGGCCCTGGAAATCCCGTTTTAATTAGAATACATAGGATCCTATGTGTGTACATAGGATACAGTATACATCTGTATACATAGGATCATATGTATACTAATTATAACGGGCTTTCCACTGCCGTCTTAATTTTTGTCAATCTGTACTGAGTCTCGGTGAATTATGAATGAGTTTGAAAAATATTGTTGACGTCCTTGACGTCCTAGTGCTAAGCACACCATTTGATCAAGTAATCTGAAAAGTGATAGGAACTAAATGATCTCACCTTTGTTGGAGAATCTAGATCCTCGCAAGGAGGGCTGCTTGTTTTCGTTCCCTACATATTTGGACAGAGCCATTCCGATAAAACTGAGCAACAGGAAAACAGCGATCAACTTCATAGACATGGTGCGGTTCTCTTTGAGTGTTCTAAGGTACATCAGATAAATGCACGAGTTTAGGCCGATCCCTCACACCAAATTCTCCAATTTCTTTCATTTAAAGAAATCTCAAAATAGTCATGTGAGTTTAAAGAAACGAAATCCGAGCCCGGGTGGATTTAACTGAGATTCGACTGATCTCTATACAGTCTTGGGGTGCTTTCCATTGGGGAATCCGGATTTAGATCTTAAAATCCGCATCTTCAGATTTCCAATCGAACACAAAATCCGAAAACGGATTTCGTCGCGGATTTCAGTAATTGAAATCCTTCCCCGACATGGATTTCAATTTCAAAAATCCGCCGTCGCGAAGTCCGTTTTCGGATTTTGTGTTCGATTGGAAATCCGAAGATCCGAATTTTAAGATCCAAATCTGGATTTCCCAATCGAGAGCACCCTTGGAGGTGAAATATGAAACGCTTAATTATTTTTCGTGAAATGTGAAATAACCATTTCATTTTCTGAGAAACGCAATCGAAAGAACACCTCGTAAAATCAACCTCAGATAACCCGCCCTCACTGAGATTCATGTACAATTCATGAAATTCAGTAGCTGACAAAAACCCGCAAATTTATATTCTGTTATCTGCTTTTCTTTTTTCTGTTTGTGATAACGACATTTTTCGTGAGAAACTATGAACGACAATTCACCAAGAGTTACTTTTACATGAGCTCGGATTCCTTTGTTCTTTTCAGGGGAATATATTACATGTCAACTGTCTGAATATATTACATGTCAACTGTCTGAAAAGCTGGGTGCGACTTTGATTGTTTTAAGGGAAGAGCGAGGGTAATGAACAGCTAATTAAAATGCGAGGGGATGATGTATTAATATGCAGGGAGATAAGTCACTTATCCCTTCCTTGGCAGATCGCAATATGTGATTGGCCCATCATATCACGTTACGTCAGAGGATATGTCTGCAACAGAGGACATGAGTGCAATGGTACAAACACGTTCCAAAATTCTCTTGTAATTGGCTGGGCAGCATTACATCCCATCGGCCTCAGCTCCTCGACCGAGAGGGGCCTGAAATCAACATTTCTTGTAATCGATCAGCTTCGATTGTTTTGTTAGCTTCTTGCAAAAAAAACGATTGCAAAACTTTACCGGTTTCTGATTATATTTCAGCCAATTAATATAAAACGTTTCAAAACATATTCAGCAAATCTTAGTTCTTCTTTACCAGGAAACAATATTCCCTCCTTTCCCGAGGTTACAAGACTTACAATTGCAAGGTAAGCTGAGTGAACCTCATCATGTGTATAAAACAAGTGGAATAGCTTTCTCTGCTTATATTTTATTAACTCTTATAGGTATATAATTATATCAAATGGAAATCTCTTGAAATAATGCACTTTTTGACTTGGCAGAGCAGACTTCTTTAGCCCTAGGGGAGGGACGTTAGTGGCTTTTTGTTAAAAAATCTTGCTTTTTTGGTAGGGGGTTTTTGTAAACGTCGTTGGGCTAATGGCCGGGGTTTCCCGAGGCCATTCCCCTCCCCCCGGGATGGCCGCCGATATGTGCATAAATGTATTTTGTACCGTTTTCAGTGTTACTTTCACAAAAGAATGTACGCTATGTTATGTGATAATTGTAGAGGTATTAAAGGCGTCCTTGTGAGGTATCTCCTGGGGCCAGTAAGTTATGCAAGAGGCACTCAAGGCATCTCTGTCAACATTACTTTTCTTTTTAGTTCCTCTGTGTGTATGTTGTTGTAATGCTCGCTGTATTCTGCATCAATAAACGAGATGCCGGCTCCTATTGCCGTGTTTTGTGATTATTCAGATTAGTTGCAAAATACTTTATAATCGTTTCAGTGTGATTAGAGTATAAGCCGACTTATAGGTCGCCATGAACGAGTTACAAGTCGACGTA
>BLFK01000093.1:490992-513492 GCA_014634185.1 Astreopora myriophthalma | reverse complement strand
CTGGAAAAAAAGTCTTTTTCCCTTGACTTGGAAATCGTTTTCATTTTCTCGTAGAAACATCACAGTCAACCCACCTCTGGCTTGGTTTCTTTTCCATAGAAACGTGTCATAAACTCCTCTCATAAATTCGACAGATAAAGAAAATTGTCTTTATACAACTAACAGCGCAGTTAGTAAAATGAGACAAATTTATAAAAATAAAAGTTAACTCTACTTTAACGAGGATGAAGTCAAATGAGCACTGACGGAACGCTTAATCAACCCTCTTAGCTCCAATATCAACATACATATTTTCTTTACTATCTTCCATAGCCTTCCTAACCCAACAGCGAGCACAATCCTTTGCAAGAACAAGTTCTCTGATTCTGATAAATATTTCCGTCCTTTATTCTCATAGGGTGTACATTAAATCGAGCAAAATTAACGTGAGGAGAAATTTCACGTCGCTAACGCCCGAGCAAAATGTCATCTGTTCATCAGTTTATACTGCTCAAAAACTGAATCAATCAGGAAAGAACGACATTTGCTTGAAAGCTTTAAGCTTTTGATTTCTGCAAGCAATAGTCTATTTCCGAGTTCACGTCAGCCTCTTTTTCAAAGCGAGTCTACGTGCAAAGTCTTTTTTGGTGAAAATCAGTTTTCATTCATATGCAAAGCAAAACTGATTACCTCCAGAAAAATGTCGCTCTTGGACTCGCTTTGAAAAGAAAGCTTAAACAAGGAAACTCGGAGATGGCCGATTTGAACTTGCTTTGTTAGAACCAAGATTTACACTGCGCACCCTACAGAGAAGCTAGTTCAGCAGTTTTCAATGGAGTGTCCTACTACTAGTTACTCTGACCAATCAACAGACGCAAACAAAGAAATGAACCAATATCAACTCGAATTATATATACCTCACCTTACTTGGCAACGCTACTTACCACATGAAACAATATTCTTTAATTCAACTTCCAATGATTTTTAACACCTATTGATCAGAATTATTGTTCATAACATGATATTTCATGTTTCATGTACTTTGAAATTCCTATCCCTACCACAAATTATTAGCAATTTTTTACTACCTAACTAATTTGATGAAGTTGGGCCAGAACGGAGGGATTCTTTTAAGTTGATAATTTTAGGGGCTTCAGAATTGCTCTAAGTAAATGTTGCTACCTTTTCCAAATACAGCAGTTGAATAAGCCCTTTGCAAGACCAAAGACGCAAAACCCGCCCGCCGTCTTTCCGCACCAACACCAATTACCCGGGGCTTCAGAAACTCAGGTGAGCTCAATCTTGGGCTTCTTATCGCTGGTCACGCAATAGGGCGTGATGCATGTCGTTACGTTTTCTGGTCTGTGACGACTATTATTTGACGCTTTTATACAAATACCACGCAGCTCTTTACAGACTCTGGTGATTAAGGAAGCGGCTCTGTTGAGTCTGTTATTTGTATATTTGGCTCCGCTGTTTGCCGAGCCCGTTGTAGAGCTGCGTGGTGGCCAGGACTGGGCGAAGAAATTGACATTGCGACATTGACATTACTCCGCTTCCTTCCACCATTCTCCTCCTGACGAATCACAGACGTCCTTGCACAAGGTGACCTTTTATGGCCTCGGGTTTGGTTGACGTCACGCAAATCAATTTTGTGTCACACCAGATGTAACGAACAGTCAGCTTCGATGTACTCCACCAATGTATCATAACAGAATTCGTACTGAGCCTGAGAAAAAGAATAGCAGCTCGAATTCGCGAGTTTCACATTTTCGCGGCCGACTATGCAACCACTTTGTGACCTTCCTACTGCAACTCGGCCCAAGTAAAGGATACCTGTAGCCTCTTGGGTTTTTCTTTTTGATGTTGAAAGTACTAAATATAAAAACACCATCGCATTCGCCGAAAACTTAGACCTGTTGTAAGACTCTGCCACTTAGAAAAGTGAACACCAAGCAGAGTAGTTTCAAGAGAATGTCGTAAAATTGATGCAGAAGTGATAAGATCAATTTTATAGCACCAGGTTTGCGGCAAACAGCATACAACATACGGCAAACCTGTGGCTGAAATTTGCTGTTTGCTAAAAATCATTTGATTGAAATATCCTGCCTGTTAGCCACAGCCATCCAGCACATACTAAAGTGAGAAATAAGCTAGAACAAGAGAATTTTTACGGTAGTATGCCAAGCAGTAGCTTGCCGTATGCCGTTCTTGCCGTAAACTGTGGTTCTAAATTTCTCGAATATCCTGGCCAATCACAGAAGGAGTAGTACATAAAATAAACGAATCAGGGCTCGAAGCAAACACAAGCAGCCAGTTCAAAGCGCGGGAAAATGCGAGGGGACGGAAGCTACAATTGCCAGATGGAAACGGGATTGGAACCTTACTACGGAATACCTTTGTTATTTCTTACCTTGTCTGATATACAGTGAGGGCGCAAGTGATTGTACAAGCGGGCCATTTGAAAGATGGACACACTTCTATCTCGAGCTATCTGGTGATACATGGTATGAAGAATACAATACGCACCGGTGCGACCAATACCACAGCTACAAATGACATAAAACATGGAAAAAGGAAAGATTAATTGACAATCTCTCCTGGGCCGTGTAAGTGGAGCAGGTACAAACTGAGATTGTCTAATCGGCGTGGGTGGGTGGTGCGTGGGTGGATCGTGCGTCGCGGATCGTGCGTCGTGCGTCGTGGGTCATGTTTGCTTGAAGGAACCCGATCCATGGACCACCCTAACCCTAATGGTAACCTTAGGCCTAAATGCTACACTAAGAGAATGTTTAGGCCTAAGGTTAGTATTAGGGTTAGGGTGGCGTTGAAGTCCTGAATATATATATTTTTTCTCTACGCAATTGCTTAAATTGCGTTCATAACTGCGAGGATCATAGCTTCACTTGATTTCATATCCGCCGTTCAATATATGATTCACTTCATATATCATTTCATCCGTTAGATAGGTTATGTTATGTTTCAAAAGCTCCGTTTTGAGTACTTAAGCATTTCAGCTCTTTCAAACAGTTTCGCATAAGAGTAAAGGCAATTAAGTCACTCTTGGGGCTGTAAAGGTGAGCGGCCACTTAAAGATTTTGGACTCAGCTTTTTAACAAGCTTCCTTTCAAGTCATTCTCTCCATTTGAAACACTGGTTTGTTTGCTTTAACAACTGAGGCCTCAGTGATTAAAATGATTAGTTCTCGACAGACGAGTCCCAATCAACAAGCGTCTATAGAGTAATCAGGCAGTTCTCGCTTACTTGCAGTGTACTACAATGGGTCCGATGACTTCAAACGGCTTAGCAAATACTCTGACTTCCTTCTCCCAGCTGTCGACTTTGCAGATAAGCTGCAGAATAGTTTGCCCTGACCACGGATTGCTGTCCTTGGGCCAGTGAAGGAAATGAAAATGGCGCACATTTCTGAACTCACTCGGATCCTGGTGAGGAGGACAAAACACAAAGAAGTCTAGGAATAGAGATTTGGGTAATTCGCCAAAGTAATGTGTGAAATCCCGGTTAAAAGACCGCCAGTAACCAGCCTTATTCAGTTTCAAAAAGACCCTCCGGATACTAGTCTCCTTCGCAGACGCTCTTTTGGCTCGTCACGCAACCTTTCCTCCCCAACGGGAAAGATTGCGTAACGAGCCAACTATCTGGATACAAGCGCCCTCTAATATTCCCTCGAATGGAACTTCACTTCCTGTCTACTTGTGCTGCAGCGCGTTTTCACGGTTAAATGCTTTTGGGAAGCGTACTTGAATAACGCTAGGAACACGGCTTAATTCGTTTCTCCACTGCTTGCTTCGAGGCGTAATATTTTTTCCCAGGCCGGATATAAGCTCGCCCCAAACCCCCATAGCCCAGAGGCCCGTTTCTCGAAAGCCAATTGGAAACCTATGATCAGATTCACTTATTCTGGAAGGCTGGTCCTTTAACACGTTTTTAAGTTACGAAAGAGGAGGGGAATGACAAAGCATTCTTTCGTTTTTTAAGATACGAAGGGAATTGTAGAACCCAGAAATACGCCGAAACGTGTTGTGACCTTTGAGAAACGAACACCAAGTCTTATGAGCGTAAGTTTACGTTATGTGTTACATTGGAACAGACTGTCAGGTCTAAATCTCTAAAATATACGAGTCAAAACAAATATAACTATGTGAAATGGCCCCCAGACGCCAAGAGCATACCTTGATGCAAGCCATCCTCAATTCGCTGATCACAATATCACCCCGTGTTTGCACAGAATCTACTGTCACTTCATATTCACCGAACCTGCCTGTTTCATACGAAGGCGGGAGATAACTGTGATAGTAATCCTGCAAGCAAAATACAAAATTGGCTAGAAGTGCCCGCGTTTTGAAACACGGACGGCAATCGGAGGTGAAGCGTTTTCCCTTTTAACCGTCCTTGACGCTACCACATTTGTACCGCTCAGCGTCTTCACCCGCATAGATATGATTTGTTCGAAAATCTGGGCGAAAGCACTGCTCGAGAATACTTGAAGTCCACTTACCCTTGACTTACGTTGCTCAACAACGCCTTTCCTTAAGCTCGCTAATAGTGAGCTTAAGCAAAGTCGACCAACAACTCGCTTACAATTTTGAGACATGAAAACCATACAACAACCAGTGTTCAATGGCGACAGTTCTTGTCTTAAATCTTGAAACCTTACGGCCTCACTGACGACATTCACAGGCCATTGTTTGTCCCGTTGGGAGCAGAGTTCAGTAAACAACTCGTAAATCGACGGTCTGTTGGTCTGTCTATCCACCAGCCCGACAATCAATCAATCAATCAAGCGCACCACGGCAAACACAAACGATCGGCTGAATCAATCAATCCATCCATCGATCCATCCATCCACCCATCAATCCATCCATTAATGAGACAGTCAGTCAGTCAGTCACTCGTAGGAGGCCTTTACAGAGACACACACAAACAAACTAATACGGCTCCCTGCTGGTGTATAGGGTACCACACCCTCTTTGGCTCCGCTTCGCTAGCCAAGTATATGAGCACACCCTCCCCCCTCCGCCCAATAATTTGAATAATATTCAACCTGTTCAAGCTCAGCTTTGCTGAGTAGCATCACAAGTGAGCGGCAGTTTTCCTGCCAAACCATCCGCCAGAAGTCATCTGTGGTATCTTCTAAAGGATATTGAGTGCCGATGAAAGCTTGGGACTTCCAGAAGCCCTGTGGAGAAGGACAATGATATCAGAACGGTTTTCAAACACGTATCCTACAATCGGAACCACAATAGTGAAAGTCTGACGGGCTGACAAGTACAACTCTACAGAACCGTCGTTACGTAAACCTTCTGCAAGAGGCAGGTCATCGAAAGCCACGTCAAAAATGTGACTTTTAACCATCAAAAAATGTGTCGTAAACGTGACTCTTACCGGAAGGTAACTGGCATTAATGTAATCCGATCCCTCTTCTCTTGGACGAGGATACAGTTCAACTCTGGCACTATCAGCTGCAGGATAAATGGCGTGAGATCTTTAGACCGCACTCCAACAGGTATAAATAGTGACATTTGACAAGCTGTACATGTTGTATATGCGTCATCAAAAATACATTGCGTTTTGCATTCAAAAAGAAAAGAGAGAACAGCTCGGAAATGATGGAGTAATTGTAAATTAATCAAGCTGAAAATCCCCAACGGAAGCTGGCGCGTTGAGATAGTCACTCACTGATAAGCGACCACCTTTTCTCCCTTACCAAAACAAAGTAAAACGTTTGCATAAGAATGATTAAAATCCCGAAGGATAAAACTGGGACAACAATATGGCCGCCGTGACGTCACGGCGGTCACGTGGAAGTCGTGCACTAATCCTCCCGGAATTGAACTCAATAGACCTTTCCCGCCGCATTCCTTCCAGTCCCCCACGGTAAGTTATGAAACAAGCTGGGGTAGATAAAATCCGAGATGGTGGGAAATTATTCGCTCCAGCCAGTTTGAACGTTATCCACCCCAGCCTCGTTTCAACACTTACCGTGGGGGACTGGAAGGAATGCGGGAAAGGTATATTTGTGGCCACTGATCAAGTGATTGAAAACACACAAGAAGGGGTCACTAAGAGAAGTTCAACTAACAGTACAAGAGCTGATAGTAATGTAAGGCAATTCTGTTACTTGTGGTAGATATAAAATAGGCAAAACACAATTTTAAACTCGACACAAAATGTGTAATAGAATCTCCAGCTAACGTTGTTTTTCCGTAAAACAGATTCGTCTTATAAATTCCGTAAAAAAGATGCCTGAAATGCCGGAGTACCAAGAATTCCCTGTCTCGTAGATTCAGTAAACCTCACAAAAGCTTCACGAGCTTTCACAAGAATTTACATCCCACTAACGGCTTACCTGGTATGTAATCCACGGATCTATTTTTTGCTATGTTGCAGCCCCGTTTCGCTTGCTTCAGATTGTAGTGTTTAACTTGGATTGCTCTTAAGTTCTAAAACACAAAGGAAACCATTTGCAAGAATTCCCTCAGTGTTCGTCTTTACCGAGTGTGTAGGTATTAACAAGAGAAGGAAATGGGCTTTATTCACGCGGCGGCCCTGTTGGTTAGGAACAATAGAACTCGTACCCCGAGTTGATAAGTTTGAGAACGAGTTCCGGGGGACAAAACAAAGGTTTTCAGTCCCTCGGGACTCAAAATGGCCGCCGCGTGAATAAGGCCCATAGACCACTTACAGACTCTGCCTGTCAATTTTATAATAATAACAACTTTATTTGGGTAAAAGTGAAGAATGATCATCGCAGTTAATTTTCCAATTTAAGCAATTGGAAAGGAGAAGCCTGAAAAAGTCAGGGCTTCAACGGGATTGGAACCCGTGACCTCCGCGATACCGGTGCGATGCTCTACCAACTGAGCTATGAAGCCACACATTGGGAGCGAGGTCAATTTAGTGACTTCATATCTCCCGTGAGGAGTGAAATAATGCGAAGTATATATGAAATAATTCATATGTGACCTGCGGTTGCAGATGAAAGTGAAGAATGATCATCGCAGTTAATTTTCCAATTTAAGCAATTGGAAAGGAGAAGCCTGAAAAAATCAGGGCTTCAACGGGTAGGACGTAATTACTGGCATGTGCACATTACGTCATCGCCGCCATGTTGGTTGACGAAAACAACAGATCTCTCGTCAGCTCCTTTTGTTCCTCATCCAGCATTTGCACATTACATTATTGTTATCTGTGTCTCTAAAGATTGGTTGCACACCATGCACCTACAGGTAATTCGGAAAAGCAACGCTTAGGAAAAAAAGCCTCAAGATATTTGAGAAGAGATTTGTGAAGAAACTTAGGTGGGAGTTCCTTGTCCAGTTTACAGCAGTTCTCAATTGAGTGTCGAAAGTAATTACGCATTTGCTTTGCTTCTGGTTGCTCTATGATTGGATAAAAAAAAAAAAGAAGAAAATTGCGCGAACCTGGCGCGGGCATAGCCTGCGCACAGGCTCCCGGTTGGGTTTAGGGCGAGTTAGCCAAGTGTAGTCTAGGGCGAGTGGGACGAGCCGAGAGCGGTCTGGTGATGAGGGCGCGAATTCACGCTCCGACTCCCACTCGCTTCGCTCGCGGATTCACGCTTCGCTTGCCGAAATTTTTTTCCGCCCTTGCTGGGAGCTTCGGTGCAGACTAAGGCACTAAAATTTGATGCCATCTCAGTTGATGAAGAAAATTGACTAAAGGAAAGAGATTCAAAAGCTGACTTCTCGAGGGTTCAGCGCTTCCTATCACTTTCGTTTCTTGTGGACCGATTTACCGAGGGGCCGATTTACACGGTACGACTTTGTTGCATGCGACAAGCTTACCACAGGCCAACGGCACGAATTGTTTCGTGTAAATCAAACGTACAACTCGCTTAAGACTGTCGTGTACGTCACAAAAAATGTCGCAGGATTTTAAAACATGTTTTAAAACTCTACGACAATCGTAAGCACAGAGAGCACAGAGAGTAGCGAGAGTTGAACGCGATTTTTTTCGTGACGCGATCAGCGCGCGCGGAAGAAATCGAATACGACAGTTGTAAGCAAAAGTCGTACCGTGTAAATCGGCCCTAACATGCCCACAGTGACTACAGACAGCGAAAACATACCCACCTCGATCTCTGTATCCAGCCTGCTATGATTGGTGAGGTTTTTTCTAAGCTTCTGCACGTGATCTTTTAGATCATCTGTCGCAATGGCTAACTTAAAACCACTTTCAATGTAGTGTAGTACTGCATCGTGGACAAAGATATACTGACACTAGAAAGGAAACAGAGTAACAAAGCACATGTAGGTTGTGATGGAGAAACTACCTTTCTACAATTATGCCACATTTGTTACTTATTTAATCGTCTGTTAATACAACCTTTTTATCTTATTTTCCATTACTAATTGACAATTCAGTTATTTTGCTCACTCAAGACTCTCCTTGTCTTCCTGTGTTTCTTAGCCTTTTCACACACTCAAGTGCCTGTGCTTCTTAGTGTGGTTACGCACCCTTTCGTCTGTGTTCCATCGTGTTACATAACTCAGTTAGGCCTGCGTTTGTTAGCGTGATGACACTATCTTATCACTCTGTTTATTATATAATTACTGAGATTTACTTAGTGCAAACTCACTGAATAAAAATCGTCTCTCGTCTCTCTTTGATGAGAAGCAATCCCACTGGTCATACGATTTTCTCACCAGTGAAGAATATCAGAAGACTGATACGATTTTTTCCACACGTAAGAAAATTCGTATCGGTTTTTCCCGCCTTTCGGGGCGGCCATGCGAAGTAACTGAGAGTGAATGTTTGCAACGTTCCCTGCTTTCCCAGAATAAACATTTGTAATATCTCAGTACAAATATAATAAACAAATTACTTCATGGTTAGTTCCCTGCTGATCTCTGTTTGACAGGTCTTCAAATTTCAACCAATCAGCGCACGACTCGCAAACCGTGCTGGCGGTCCATTCATTCTCGAGCGTTACGCGAAACGAAATGTACATTTGAATGTTGTGGCTTTTATCGTGTTGTTTTGCTCGACGTTTATTTTATTTCGCTTGTTGAGTTGCGATACTCCAGGCCGGTTTTAAGACATCGGATTTATTAAGTTAAACGTGTTATTTATGCTGATAAAGCGGCGGATAGCTGCTCAAAGCTCCGGGACAAGATAAAACTCTTACTGCGTGTCATGGTCATGTCATTCTTCCTTCTCGAAGCAACTAACGGGGACATGACGACTACTCTGGCTTAAAGATTGCTTGAATAGATGATGAATTCCACCGAACATTTTAATAAGCCAAGGCACATCACTTCCTTCTGGCTGTTTAAGTAGTTCTAAGACGGCGAGCTGTGCTGCGCGTACTGTTTGGGGGTTTTTGGCTACGGGGAAGAACGCCTCCGGATCCTGGTAGTTTCTCGTATTCCCCCGTTGGCTGCCGTCTTGAGATATATGTCGGACTGAATTAAAGAAGTCACGCTTTTGTTTGGCTGGTGAAAGTTAATTTCAAGTCGAGTCTTCTCATCCGACCCTGACGCATCGGACCCTTCGGCCGAGTATTCTGACCATGCTGTCGAACTCTGTCGGCCAGACTCATCTTTTTTATTGTAAAATGTCTGGGGTCTTTGGTACGTGTCCAGAATATTTTCATGGTTGATGGACGAGATATTATACTCCTTGAAGCCTTTTGTTTTGCTCGGAGAAGCAATTTTGCTAAAACCTTTCCGCCAGATTCCAAAGCCATTTATACTTGCGATGAAACTGTTTGCGAGTTGTCGCGCGGGTTATGAAAATCATAGCGGGGAAATGTCAACACGAGCGTCTTGTTTGACATTGCAGTTAACTATCTCAAGCAAAAGCCACACTGTTAGCATCGCCCTTTCATAATTTTATTAGTAATGTAAGGCTTCTGTGTTCCTCAGTCGGTCTCAGGAGAAACATATCTGTCGGCATAAATATTTAGAAACAAGGACACCGGGCCGCGAACGAACTTCTGTCAGAGCTGGTGATTTAAACGATTTATCTTCAAGCTGGGAAGTAGTATACCTGCTTTACTCTATAAAAATTATGATAAAGGCTATTTAAACCCAACGTTCGAGCTAAGAACAAAAGGTTATTTTTCCCTGTGGGACGACCTCGCGAACATTGAAAACAAACCGACGCCATTTATTCTGCGCGTGTTTTTTACAATAGAGACTGGAGCTAGTTCCCCCCAATTTTTAACCCAGCATGCCCCGCAACTTCCGGTGGAAATCAGCAGGTCCCTTGTACGATTTTTATTCACATCGCAAACTCGTGAATAAAAATCGTACGCGCTCACCAACCATGAAGTAATCTATATTTCTTTAATAGAGACCTTAAGATACCCTGAAAACGGTGTACGGGTACGGGTAGTGCCTCAGTTAACATCATAAAACTCGTCGGTTTCTCCATGTCTTTACTCGTGTTTCATTTACAGCTAAACTGCAGTCTACCCCAAGAAAACGGCTGGGTCTCCCGGGTAGGATTAATGACGTCAACGCAAAATGAAGAGAAAGAAAAATGGCGCTACCCGTTACCCGTACACCGATTTCGGGATATCTTAAGGTCTCTAATGCCGTTACACAATATTGGGCCTCTTCTGTCTGTGCTTCTGGCGCTGTTACGCACTCGTTTCTTTCTTTTAACTTGAACGGCGTTCACACCAGTTCTGTTCCTGGGCAGTTAATAGCGACCTTTAGATAGGAATACGAGTACGACTACGAGTACGAATTTTCCGTGCTGAGCACGCGCATTAGGTTTGGAGGTCCACATTTTTTCGAAGTGCGCATGCTCGGAACGAAGAACTGGTACTCGTAGACGTACTCGTAGACGTACTCGTAGACGTACTCGTAGACGTACTCGTAGTCGTACTCGTAGTCGTACTCCAATCTACAGGGGCGTAGCCAGCCGTTTTGCATAGAGGGGTTCGGTGGTCGAGACTCACAATCGAGCGCCGAAAGTGCTCTTCCCTAGGGGGGATCTGGGGGCATGCATCCCAGAGAATTCTTGTATTCCAGGTCCTCAGAAATGGGATTTCCCTGACTCTGAGCACAAATTCTGAGCACAAATGTAGCTAGCATTTCCTGCGAGTGGACTACAAATCTCGCTTTCTCAAGAGATGGTAAACTTAAAATTGATAAGAATCCCTGAGTGACACAAGCGGATTGGAATAAAGAAAAACTCTTGTTACGCCCCTGATCTAAAGGTCCCCAGTAATTGCTTTACACGAGGAACGAGTTCAGTTGGAATAAGCGCGAAGTGCCGGATTACAAGAACGCGAATTTATGTTTTCAGATGACGTTATCGTAGCCGTTGTCCGCGTCGTCCTACTTAAGCTCCTTAATAGCACCTTTACACGTGTTTTCCCTGAGGGAGCTGTTAAAGCCTTAGTATGGTAACTTCGTAAAGGGATAACATTAATTTCTTATACATACCTCTTCTTGCACAAGATGATTTCTCTGTTGGCGGATGTGAGACAGGAACTCAAAGATGTTCACATCCGCAGTAACATGCATTCTTTTAACCATGCTATGGATTACAATGTAAGCACCGCTTCTACCAACGCCAGCACTAGTGAAAAAAATAGATCTTAGTTACTGTAATCTACCTCGTTCTTGTTGTTTGGGTTTGTCACGCGCTCGTCTGTCACATTCTCGGATAAGGAGTGCGTGACAGCCACAAAGAACTTCCAGAAGCCACGCAGCTGTTTACAACCTCTAATTTCATTGGATCTGGTTAGGACGCAGCTCTGTGGTTTTTAGGGTTAGGGTTCATTGTTTCTGTCGTTTGTTTTAATGGTCCTATTGTTTTCTGAGCCAATCGCGTGGGCTCTTGTAATAGCTGCGTACTGACCCAGAACTTCTGTTGCCGAGAATGCAATTACTCTCACATTCAACCTTTTTTTTTTTGCTTCAACTACACAAAGCTCATCTGAATGTCTATTTTTTTTAACCGTTCACTCTAACGTTTTTGAACTCAACAATCCAGTCATCTGTGGCCAAGCCTCTCGGCCTAATTTCCAATCATCGGCTTGAAATCGCGGGAACCTGACGGTCCTCCGCAACAACGTCTGTGTACGAGACTACAAGTTGAAGAGCTCGGCTCAAGTGCCCTGCGGTATTGAAAAACTCAAACTCAATAAATAGTACCTGCAGTGAACAATGATGGGGCCCGCTCCATCTTGACTGGCAGTCGCTGAATTGAGAATAAAGCTGAGTGCGGGATATTCGCAACCAGTGTCTGGTGCACCATGATCTGGCCACCCAGTAAAATGGTACTGAGAGACAATCATCGGCCTCATTTCATCTTCAGCCATATCCTAAGGGAAGAACAGCCACATTGGATATTAACTCTATGAGGGAAATCCTGACTTTGATGACTTCGATGGGGAGGTGGATAAGTCCTCTCCTTTCCGTTGTCGTTTTACTTTCCAAAACAATTTATAGGTCATGTTCAACCAACATGAGACCCAGCCATAAAGGTTTTAAACCACGATCTTGTAAAGACAGTGTGCACGTGTGCTGCGGCAGAGGGGTATAAAACAAGCACAGTTGATATCAACAGGTTTATTGACGACGGCTTAACGCCCGCTATATTGAATTAACAAATTGGGACTTGCTCGCACGCGTTTTTCCGCACCCGACGACCGATTGATTGATTGCTTGGTTGATTGGTTGATTGGTTGATTGATTGATTGATTGATTGATTGATTGATTGATTGATTGATTGATTGATTGATTGATTGATTGATTGATTGATTGATTGATTGATTGATTGATTGAATGACTGACTGACTGAGCAGATCGTTTGTGTTCGGCGTGGGGCACTTTCATTTGAAGCCCCCTTATCTTGTCCTCAACGCGTCGATGATTGGCACACCACGTTGAAATACACTTGGGGGCTGTTTACATGGAGGGAGGAAGATCCTAGCACTAGGAAGAACCTCGGAGGCGGATCATCCTAGCGCCGTATGATTTCTGTATTCAGTTTACACGCAAAAAGTTGTACTTGGCCCTAGCGCTAGGACCTTTCTAGTAATAGGATCTTCCTAGCTGACGGATGGGAAGATCTTAATTAACACCACGTAAACTGCATTCCAACGGAAAATTGTAAACCAAACGGAAAATTGTTTCGCATTCCAGGATCTTCCTCCCTCCATGTAAACAGCCCCTTAGTTAATAAGTTAATTACTAGAGTACCAAAGGGGGATAACATTCATTGCATTTAATGCAATTCATAAACCAAGAAGCGTTTTACTCTCTTATGTTGCTTTGCTGTGCTCGTTTACTTTATGAAAGAGTTTTACTTGAAAAAGAACGACTACTAATAATGGAACCTTACACATTTGCAATGAGGCAGCCTTACCCAGTTAGTTCCAAGAGAAATCAGCTCAGAAGTATATTTAAACTTTGCATGCAAGAAGAAACAACATTAGCAAAGTTCATTAGTTCAGTGATTATTCCCTTTACAATTTACCAACGGACCATGAATATTTACTTTCAACTACTGTGCAATTTCTTTAAAACTGTGGTGCACATTTTCAACTGTTAAAACTGCTATACCTACGACCGACTTATGGCGAAAGCCGACTTACTTTATTCCAAAGAGTTTGTTTTTCCTCCGGCTTTGTAATGACGATTTCATTCTTTCGTTAAGCTACAGTACGTAAACTCCACCCAGAGAACTCAGTGGTGAGATTTAAAGATGTATGAAGAAATTATGGCTTTGCAAAAACAACGCACAGGTTAAATAAGTACCTTTTTGAGTTTGTGGATGAAAACTTTAGTGTGACCATTCAAATGGAAGCTAGTGAGCAGCACTTTCGCGAGTGGTGCTGATTCTCACTTTTCTGAGCACTGCAGGATTCGAGTGCGAGTACTTACCTGACAATAATGACTGTTTTGGTCGACAGGTTTCACTTCAAACCTGCGGACAGTGTAAAATGCGAAAGCTTCCTCGTCTAGGTAAGTTATTCTTAAAGGACCATGCACTTCGGTTTTAGCTTGTCTCGAGGGCCAGTACATTGCACACTTGTGCTGAAAAGAACGAAATTACGAGATAAAATGTAATTACTTTATTTATAGGAGAAGCACCCTTAGCTACAAAGCTACTTTTCTAGCCAGCGTGAGAGACGTATTTCCATTTGTCGCTTCTCTGGACAGCCTGAAATACGCCTGTCACGCAGGCTACTACTCCACCGGTACCTTATCAGTGAATGCTCTGAAAGATATCCCACTTCAAACAAAACATGCAAGGATAAAAACCTCCACCTAAGAGCATCACGCGAAAACATATGCGCTTTTGCGGGAGCGTCTCTTGGGTGTTTCTTTGTACAACTAACACACGTTCTGCCACCTTAGTCATGTGTTCTTCAGGAAAGGGGGGACGACACCAAGGAACTTCTGCCACGCCAAACGATTGTACTCGTCAAAGGTGAAGCCCCAGGGCTTCAACTTCGAAGGGTTCAAAGCTATCGGATAACTTAGGCCTTTCGCCCACAAGAGTAAATTTATAGATTTCACTCTTTCAAAGGCCGTTATTCGTAGAAAAAGGGAGGGCCCTTACGGCGAAAAAGGTTTCTTTAAGCTTGAGTCAAGCCTTAGGCAATGATGTATTACTAACCCGGCCTTTTTCGATAATATTAGTAATCATCACTACAACTGTACAGTTCTGCTCCCAAACCATTCGCCAAAAATCATTTATGGTGTTCGCCATTGGTCCTGCAAAATATCAGCCAACACAGTAACAATGCTTACGAATACTGACTTCTCTGTAATTTTAATGGAAACAAGGGAAATCCTCGAGAAGAATTAGCTAAGTATCGTATTTTTTTTCGTTTTTTGATTTCCTGGACGCTGCCGTTTTGAATTTGATGACGCCTTAGTGTGTTCGCTCACATGATCAGCCGCCATATTGGTTTACTCAAACGAACTACATCCTTACCTTGGGTAGCTATGTATGCATTTCCTTTTTCAAAACTCTGAAAAACAAAACAGGTAGCATTTTTAAAGGAAACAAGGCTTCAGAGACTTCAGCCAATTTAACAAAAAAATGGTTCAGAAGCCACAAAAGACATGCGTCTATTTGCTATTTGTTAGTACGGGGTACCTTTGCACAGAGAAAAGCAAGACAATGAATTAAAACTTTTATGCTACTTTTATGTCTTCTTCTGTCTACTTACATCAACATAATTTGCATTAATATAATGAGATTCTGGTTCGTTTTCTATCGGAGAAAGAATCACTCTAGAATGATCATCTGAAAACAGAAAAAACAACAACAATAAAATGGATTTGTCAAATAATTAACCTACAGCAGTCCAACCGCAAAGATTTGAGCAAAAAAGATACGTAAGCGAAAAAAAAAATCTGAAAAAAATGTGAAAAATGATCAAAGTGGCAGAACTCGATTTTAAGTTCATTTGGTGACATATTTTTGTTTTGCCGGTCAATTAGTTTTGGTGCTTTAGTCAACAAAACGGTTCTTCTTAGATGTTCATACTGGTCGTGTCACATCAAATCTTAGATAACTTGCGAACAGCTGTCAACCAGGCCAACTATCGCCTATTATATGTTTGAGTAATGTAGTTATCTCTCCAGCGTTTTGCTTTCCTCAAACATCGCTAACGGAGTGTAAGGTCCAATTTATATGATTCACTCAGTTGACGGATACCAACAACAACAAGGCTTATTAAATTATTCTTTCTTTCACTTTCTCCTTCATCGAGCTCGTAACTTAGAGTGAATCGTCCCCGAAAAGCTAAAACACAAGAAATCGCATGATTAAAAAGGCGCGAAAAGGAAAAAAACAGCATCCCAAACACAGAGCTTGCTTAAAAATTTAAAGCTGGCAAGAGGGATTTGCCAAAGTGAAACTAGAATCTTGACGACAGCAGACTTACAAGCTACTATATTTCCATATCTGTTTTTTGCTTGGTTTTCCGCCCTGCTACTATTTGTCCACGCTCGGCTTTTCACGTGAACATTTTTTAGTGACTATGAGAGGAAGAAATAAAACAAAAAAGTTAATATCCACCATCAGCTATGCAGCATACGCGTGCATACATGGCAAATAACCTCAAAAGTAAAAAAAACGAAAATGCACACTTTACTTCAAATTCTTGACTGAATCTGTAGTCACCGTCCGTATGCAAAATTTTTACGTGCAAAGCAAAGTCACCCACAGGAATGATTCCATGCCTTGGTTCTGTAACAAGCAACAGAAAATTGCAACATCAAAACGACCATTATTTCATTTGTCTAATTGTTACCAGTATTATAATTTTGATCCTCATTGTTATGATTATAATAACCATAATTGTAATGAATGACAACGATGATGATGATGATGATGATGATGATGATGATGATGATGATGATGATGATGATGATGATGACGACGATGATGACGATGATAAGCCCGACTAAGTGGTTGTTTAGTGGTCAGCCAAGAATGTGGCAAGTCCAGCACTAATAGGCTATCTCTGCGGCTGGTTGAAATGAGTTTCGTTTTTCACTGGGAAGCTCTGGAAGCTCCGGGCACGGATGAAAACAAAGAGAGACAAAAGTTTCTTTAGGTATCTTTTCATGTGACCGCCCTCGTCCTTTTTTTTTTCTTTTTCTTTTTCGCATGCGACTAGCCACAGTTCAATGCAAAACCCTGGCGTTGTTTATTGTTCGGCCTCTTGCTGAGGATTTGACGAAATGACCGAAGAGACGAGAAGATAAGTCACTTATAGGACGGTGCACGCCGCCATTGAATTCTAGTTTTACAACTAGATGATCGCGATAAAAATACGATAAAGATGCAGAAAATATGTCATATGGGTTTAGAGTTTTGACGAAAATGATGGAGAAAGACTACACGTTTTGCAGTGATAAATGTTTCAGCTATAGATATAAATAAGAGTGCTCGAGCGGAAATACTAAAGTTTCGTAATTCACTCCACTGGTTAAGGCTTTTTCACAGACAGGTTAAAAGGAGGCACAGAAAAGTAACATTTGTAGCCATACCGCACGTCTGACTCGCCGGAGGAAACGACCCCAATTCAAATCAGAAATTTCGGCAGAAAAAAAAAATGACGCACAAATCCCCATTTCAAGCTTTGTTTCAAGTCTCATAAATATTTCACAAAAATCACTTTTTGAATAATAAGCTACGTGGAGGACAACATCATATACGGTTAATACTTGCCCAAAATATCACTCATTGTCAGTGGGATCTTCCATACTGTACGCCTCTTCCATCCAAAGAACAACTTATTTGATAATGGCCCATATCCGAGTTCACGTCGGCCTCGTTTTCAAAGCGAGTCCAAGTCCGAACGCTTTGTGACGGTAATTAGTTTTGTTTTGCATGTGAATGATGAATCAACTCATTTCACTACGGAAGACTTCGCACTTTGACACGCTTCGGCAATGGTCTTCTTATTTAAAAACACAGTCATTTGTTTATTTCGCCTTTTATGAATAACTGTTCAGTTCAACCACAGAATGAGCTTTCTTCTTATTCGCAA
This sequence comes from Astreopora myriophthalma, assembly GCA_014634185.1. NCBI lineage: Eukaryota > Metazoa > Cnidaria > Anthozoa > Scleractinia > Acroporidae > Astreopora > Astreopora myriophthalma. The sequence continues at coordinate 495,992 of BLFK01000093.1, read as the reverse complement.
CAAGCCATGACTATGGATAATTCTTCAGTGTTTTTTAAGTCAAAGCTGACATCTTAAAAAAAAAAAAAGTCTTTCAGCTGCCCCCCTCCCCCTTAATCTCGCATTTTATTACAAATAACTCACAAAAGATACAGGTTACACGTTTCAAAATTTTATATTGGAATTCGCTATTATTTTTTTTTTGTTTCCACCCTCAATGTGAATGGAGGGAATGTATTTCGATGTCAGTTCAGCTTGGAGATCCGGAAACTGCTGCTGAAACTTATACTGTGCCAAGGGAGGAGCTTGTTTCATACTTTTAAGTCCACTGTAAAGATATTTCGATGTTACTGATAACAGATCAACGCCTGCATTAGGGATAAGAAGCCAGTCTGCTGAGCGGAAGGTCGTGGGTTTAGATCCCGGCCGGACCAACACTTAGGGTCTTAAAATAACTGAGGAGAAGGTGCTGCCTTTGTAACGACTTCTGCAAATGGTTAGACTTTCTAGTCTTCTCGGATAAGGACGATAAACCCGTAGGCCCCGTCTCACAACACTGGGACGTTAAAGAACCCACACACTGTTCGAGAAGAAGGGGGACTACAGTTCCCGGTGTGATGGTCTATCACTCATTCTGTTCTGGGGGCACCTGTGAATTCTACTGGTTATTTAGATTTAAGATTGTGAACTGCTCCATAAAGCAGTCTGGCAAATCCCCTACAGAGTGTTGTAAAGCGCATTTGAATAGATACCCCATAGAAAATGCGCTATATAAATGCTACATCATTTCATATATCATTTCATAACACGTTTTCTCCACACAATTGGTAACGCGTCATTGAAACCAATTGGTTTAAAATAGTCCATTGGAAAAAGCCCCTGTACTCTTAAGAAAATACCTCTTTATCTGAGATCAGATCAACCGCCGTTAAAATCTCTTTCGCTAACGATGTCTTTTGAACACAGATTTGTTTGTTACGCATGTACTATTTGATCGTTCCAAATAATTTGGTTGACGACATTCTCGTATAAAAGGGTACTGGACAAAGATACCCCATGTCTTGAGATGAGCAGTACTGGTGTTGGGAACCGCAAATTATGACAAATGAAATTGTTTCAAAGAAAGCTGTAATGTTACTCTAAACAGCGTTCTCCGTGATGCGAAAAAGCCCAATGACAGTGTGATGTTCTTGTTATACAGATAGTAAATGTAATGCTATAAATTTCTCTCAAACCAAATAGTAGTGGAAAAAGAATCGAGATGTTTCAGAAAATGACAAGAAACAGTTCACACCTATTTGGTTTAATAGAAATGTATAAACTGTAACTTCCACTGAATAATCATCACCTACTATAATTGGGCTTTCTGTACTATTAAAGAGGCACTAGTAAAGGCTGGTTCGCACCGACATAACGGGAAGGTCACACAAATGACTCCATAACAACATAGTGGGAACATAATAACAATGAACAATGACATAAGGAAAAAACTGAATGGTCTTTTCTTTATGCCATTTCGTCAATGATTGACACTACGTCGTTATGACTGTCGCAAGTGTGAGCCAGGCTTAAGGAGAGGTTTGACTGAACCAAATAAGTTCAAATCTTACTTGAAGAGATAAGGCTTGGCTGTCTCTTGTTTGGAGGAGGAGGATCATTCTGTACACTAAAGAAACCATTGCAGTACATTTTGCAGCAGCATTGGAGTCGTCTTCTGAAAGTAGATTCACTAGTATTTAGACCTTAATGTTTTTAATAAATGACACAACACTGTTGAAATGTATTCTTCAATAATTAAAACAGATTCCATGCCACTATGTGTCTGTTCAGCAGTACCAGGTAAACTGATCACACATGACATTCATGTATGGAAACAACAAATAAGTGGAACGCGATCCATTAGGTGAATGTGTTACTATTTCACATGTGGGTTGAATTTGTCGGTTTTCTACCCTGCTTCAAGAGGCTTTTCTCTCTCTTCAAAAGCCAACACTTCAAAATTTTAATTTGATCTGGATTAAGTGGATGAGATGCCTCTCTACTATGTAATCTCAATTTGTTATTGATGGATTTCACGACTAGGCACCAGCTATGAATTTTAGTGTGACTACTTTCTTATACTCTCTTCTCACTTGAATTTTTCAAGTGCAATCATGAGACAATTGCTTAAATTGTCCAGGAAGTGTGAGGATCATTCCTTGAATTCATGTCTAAAAACCGCACTTCACAATCATTTCATTCATCATTCCTTTCACGGGAAAACACGCATGAGCCCAACAAATTGATCCGCTCTCAACTGTGTGGCTTCATAGCTCAGTTGGTAAGAGCACTGCACCGGCATCGCAGAGGTCGTGGGTTCGAATCCCGTTGAAGTCACTTGAATTTTTCAAGTGCATACATGAGACAATTGCTTAAATTGTCCAGGAAGTGTGAGGATCATTCCTTGAATTCATACTTTCTTATAATTTACATAAATTGAAACTAACTTCCATATTGACTGACCGACTGACTGACTGATGATTGACAGATGGACAGACTGACTGTAAAACTAAGAAAACTGAATGCTAACTAGTGATACAAAATGTTACGTTACATGTATTGTGTTGAAAGTGCAAAGCCAATCAGGCACGAGAAACCTAAACTGCAAACAGCAATGGTAATTAATTTGTGGTTGTTAGGTTTGCTTGTGTGTCCTGAACTTTACTGCTATCCACCACTACACAGATGCACTCCTTTGTGAAACCTTAATGAAAGCCCTCTTGTTGATTTAATATAATACATGCACCTCACCTTAGGAGGTGGTATGCTCCAAACAGCACTACAACAACTGCAACTCCTAGAAATACACCAAGACCGATAATGACTCCACTATCTGACGGTTTGCTTGGCTCGCTGAAAGTTCCACCCACAGTAGCATTGGATGTCGGAGATGTCAAACTGCCTAGTTGTGAATGACAACATCATATAATTAACACTCGTCCAGCCTGTGTGGCAGGCACTTAGAGTGGGAGGGGGAGTTTGGTGCAAAGGAATGAATTCTGGTCATGCGAGAACACCTTCACCCTCCAGATACCATGGTGGTCCATTGTTGGGTTTCCCCCGCAGTATGTTGTCAGTACCCATTAATTTTATAAATTGACATTTTAGTTTACAAACTACACTGTACTACAACACTGCACCCGAACCCTAGGGGTAAGCCTGAAGCTCCCCAATTAGACATTCACATGAATAGTGAATAGTGAATAGTGAATAGTGAATAGTGAATATTTAATTGAACACTCCCACCAAGGGGCTTTTCAGAGCCAGTGAAACAAAATAGTACAAATTAATGAAAACAACAGAGTTAGGAATCCCAGCTGGAAGGAGGCAGACCAGCTGACTTAATTTACACGCCCAGCCAAGGAGTCAAACCAGGACTACCAAGAGTAGCTCCAGCAAGTGGGAAGAACGGGACTTGAACCTGGGTTCTCCATACATCTCCTTTCTTCTTTACAGGGTTCGTGCAGGAATTTCAGAGTTAAATTTAAGGACTTTTTAAGGAGAATTTAAGGACTTAAATTTGACTTTCAAGGAGAAGAAACGAAGAAGAATAAAGCTTCTCTAAGCGTTTGTTTCCAATAATGGCGGCACATTTTTTGCCAAGGCGCTCTTGAACCAGATCACTTTCTATATTTTTTTCTCTTTTATTGTTTCCAATATATTTTTTCACATTCAATTCGTATTTAAGTAAAAAATTCAAGGAGTTTTTAAGGAGTTTTTTTAAATTTCTCATTTTTAAGGAGTTTTCAAGCGCCCTTAAATTTGCAAAATATATTCAAGTAGTTTTCAAGGAGTTTAAGGAGTAGCACGAACCCTGTCTTCATGTCCCTCTTTTAAGAGGGATAAGTTAATGGTTGTCAAATTTCAAAGCTTTTGAAGGCACATAGGGACAATGCTCTTGCTTCTTTTTCTTATTCCCTGGGGCTCAAATAAGGGCTCCTCTGTGATCCCTCTCATGCTCATTCCAATGGCTTATCAGTCACTACCCCACACTTCCCTTGTTCACTTACCAATGCTTGGAACCACAGCTGTTCCTCTGTGTGTGTTTGACGTGTTATTCACAGGACGACACACATATTCACCTTCATGCAACATAGCCGTACTGTCATTTGTTAGGTTGGTAACTGGAGAACAAACACAAATATAGAAGGAGTGGTTCTGAACAGATGGTGCAAAGTTGTCTTTGGCAGCGAGTGGGTTTGAATGTGCAACAAAAATCAATACATTTGGTCCCCTCCCTTCCTCAAGTGGGAAAAGGGGAGAACAGCTCAAGTGGATCTGTTGGTCTTTCGTTTGAGTCCGTTCTTACTCAATTCCACTTTCAGTAATCCACTGGATATTTTTCGCTTGCCTTTTATGCATGCATTGCCTACAAACATCTTGCTGTGTCAGAGTCAAAATGCAGCCTTACATGTACCCACCCATACACGGAGTTAACACATTCACAAGTTAACAGCCAGTCAAATAAGAATCAATATTGTGTACTTAACAGTGAAACATGCTGAAATTTTTGCACTGGGACACATTGCTGTTCTTACTTGAAGTCTTATGGTCCCTACTGACTTGCATCAGTCCTTCGCACTTCATGCTAAAAATGATCACCAGAAGGGTGATCACCTCTTCATGTGCCAAAATTAATGTCATGTAACAGTTCCGCAACAGAGCAGTCTTCAATTGACAGGGTTTGTACCCTTTTGAGGGTAAAAAATAATAATTCAAGGACTTTTCAAGGACTTCCAAGGACACAATTTTCATTTTTCAAGGACTCAGTGCAGTGCAAAATCCAACTAATGGAATAGGTAATGTTATCAGTCTATTTTACTATTTTGTGTCATTACTTCTTTGTAAGAAATGCAATTATTTTGTGCCACTAGCCACTTGACATTCTGGGTTGGACACAAGAGCAACAAAGTTCAAGGACTTTCCAAAACCAAATGCAATTTTAAGGTCTTGAAAGGCCTTGAAATTTTAGCTTTGAAATT
>BLFK01000093.1:467196-474696 GCA_014634185.1 Astreopora myriophthalma | reverse complement strand
ACGTCGTCTTGAAATGTATAACATTTCACTATCAGTGGCTGTAATTAAACATCACTCTGCCTTCTGAGCCAAGGGCACAGAGCTAACCATACAGTCTGTCTGCCATCAAAAGAAATAAAGGTCCACAGAAACAACCCTTGGAGGGATTCAATATTTCCCATTCCAAAAGAAAAAGGCTAGTCAGTCACTTTTAGGCCAACCACCTTTTTGATTTACCAACAGTATATCATTTGACAATATCATGTGGAAATCCAATAATTGTACTTTCAACTGTCACTGCAAATGGTAAAGGCAAGTCTTGAAAGTAAAGATGGTCATCACATGCCAAAGAGACATTATGTACTCTGTACTTGCTGTTGCTGTTGCATTTATTATTAGTATTATTTTTATTATTTTTCCTCACCAGGGCAGCCACCGATTTTCAGCCTCCAAGTCTTCCTTCGTCCTAGGTCTTTCGAGGTCTCCCTCTTTTTGGAGAATGGTGCTTTGGCTTCTCAACTGTCTAATGATCAGAACGTCCTTGTATTCTGGGGCATGCTCCTGGTGAACAAACTTCACAGGATACAAGAGTGCAGAAACGTGGTTGGCTAGTGTGGCCGCACTGAGTTGACGCTCATCCTGCAAGGAAATAATCAGAACAAACTTTATGTAAGTGTCACCAATTCTTACCCACTTGTAACTACAAGATCAACACAATGTAGGTAAAACCTAAGGCCCATAACAAGGAAAATTTTTCAGCACAACTCGAAATGATATCAAGTCACAGTTGACCAGAACAACTGGATGGCACTTTTACGGTAACAATCAAAGCACTGTGTCAACCAAGATTGATTTGCACTTGGCTCATGCGCCCGACCTAGTAAAGTTTGAATGAAATTAAATTGAAGTTCCTTTGGCCTGCTTGAAACCTGACAGAGAGTGACCTTCAGCTTGAAAATCTTGGTTACAGTTGTGATTAAAATGTTGACATGACCATAAAAAAATTAAAATTGAAAGGAACAATACAAATGTTCATACTACAACTTCGGACCATGCTATCGACAATGGCATAAATGCTATTACAATTTGTCCACCCGAGTGTAGCAGAGCTCATCGGGTGAGGTGGAACGATAAGAAATGCATGTAGCTAAATATAATTATGTCGCAGGTTCCAATTCGTTGTGGTCAAAAGAACGTGTTTAACCTAGTTGGAGTTCAAATTTGCTTTGTCTGGTATTAAGCACCAAAACCGAAACTCAAAAGGATGACAAATCAAAGTAGGTTAATCATTATAAGCGAGACAAAATTCCACGAAACCTTCAACACATACACGCACATGCACAAGGTTAAAGGGGCTATGTCACAGCAGTTATGTTGTTTTTGGAGTTGAAACTCAACAAAAATCACATCTCATTCCTTTTGCTTGTGCCTAAAATGATGCTTGGGATTTAGGAGGAACATGTGAAATTAATGTTGGCATGAAGAGCAATCCATAAGACTTTTTGGCTAGGTGTGAGAGTAGGAAAAAGATGGCCCAATTGTTTCAAGTTGCAATCCATTTTCATCCTTGCCATCCATAACAACAAGGCAGTAAATAGTCTCAGTTCACCAGCAATGTAATACAGAAACAAACTGTGGCATTATTTTGGGGTTTGGTGTGGTTTCAAGACTGCTTTTAGCATTTCAGTGTCAGTCTAAAATAGCATGACATAAGCCCTTTAAGTAGGAATGAGAATTAAAGTACAAGCATGTAAATTCTGGAACTAAAAATTCGCACTGTCAGGTGTTGGAACTACAAATTAACACTAGCAGATATTTCGCTAAAGACCATGACATCGAATGCAAAGACTACAACAAACAAGATATCAGAAACTGCCGACTTTGTGAATGATTTAAAACCGTGGTGATGTTTCCAATGCCCTGTGACCGACCAGCTTAGTTGAACGAGTGCACCTGTATGCAAAAATCAGCTGAAATGCGGCCCACGTGTGGATAGAAATTTGGGGAAAATAGTCAGACAGCCGGTCAAAGAGCAAAAGAAAACTAAACTAGTTTGAGCGTACAATTGAGAAGAGAGAAAAGCTGGGAATACTTGAGAACGGTCGAGGAACGACACTGAAAGCGAAGGGCGCACGAAGGCCAAAACAGCGAATCCAACATGGCGGCCAACGAGAGAGCACTGAAAGGAAGGCACTAGATAACATCGACCTAAACCAGATGAGTCATCGATATGTCAGCGGCATCTTACAAAATGGTTGAAATGATCCCTCTACTTCTGCTCACTTGGTCGATCGCTGCGAGAATGCTAATTTGAGTTAGTTTGAGTAGCAAAACAGCCAATTTTTGACATTTCCAGTGTATATTACTAAAAAAGACTGTTAAATATGTAATAGACTCAGTAGTATGGCATTGAATTACGCGGCTTATGGAACGCATTTGTAGCTGGTTGCGGTCTGTAGCTGGTTTCGGTCGATGTTATTTAGTGTCAACACGTCACGAAATCATATCTAACATCGACTGAAACCTATAACCGGAACTCTGTCACGGCTCCGAAAAAAACCTAAATAAAATAAATCGCGCAAGAGGGCGAATCTACATGACTTCTTGTAAATTTCCTTTCCAAAGGCAGTTCCAGTGCAAGAAAATAATTATGACTGCAGGATGTTTGCCTGCATGGTAAGAAAAATAAAAATATTTAAAAGAAAGAATTTAGAGTTCTCTTTTTTCAATCAAAAATGTGCATGTTGCATTGTCACTAGTATAGTAATAAAACCAACTGCATTCAGTTTGCAGAATACCTTAGCAGAGGAAGGAATCCCGATTTTCATCAGGTACTTATTAAATTGAGAATGTAAAGTATTAAGACAATGTGGAGTGCCTCAAAAATACCTCCTTAGATATACACAAATGATATTGATATTTATTTCTGCTTTGTTTTTAGACTGACATGCTCTCATTGAGAAGAGAGATGAGGCAAAGGTTGATCTCCAAATGTCTCTAGTTACAATGAAATAAACTGCTAAATGACAACTGAAGTAGCTTGCTGTTTTTTCCTCTGTCACTTTGTTTTTACCAATTTTAACTAATGTTACATGTACAACAATGGTAACTCTTTTAGCTCCCTGGACTGCACCCAACTATGCCCCTTTCACACTGTCTGTTGCTCAGCATCAATCCATTGAGATTTCCGTTGTGTTTAATTCAACCATGAGAGAATTCATAAAATATTTTTTGTATATTTTTTTGGTTACGTTAAATGGAAAAATTACCCCAGCTTAGGAGGTGTCCTTAACTCTTCTCGAACATAGTGGTAATCAGTTTTAGTTAAACTACTTACATGTGGCAAGCTTAACTCATTTTGTCTGGTCTTTTATCCAGGGGGTGCTCCTGGGGATTCTTGGTGGGGGTGTGCTGCCCAGTTTTCCAAATCCTGACCGTATGTCAGACCAAATTTTTTTTCATTTTTCACACCCATTTTCAGACCTGGCCTCTAAGAAATTATGTCATCATTACTAGATTTGAATGCTAACAGAAAATATTTCTTAAAATCCACTTTGAATTCAGATATTTTTCATTCTTTCTCATTCCTTTGGAATTGAAACGATAAATATTTCCCTGGGGGGGGGGTACTGCCATATATGGGCTATATCGTTATGTGCCGCTGTGAATGTGCCGTATGGTTTTCAAGCAGTTTACTCTAGCGTAGGGTATATAAATCAGAGTGTTTGGGTCTAGAATAGGGTATCGTTTTTCACGAAACTGACCAGTTGGTTGGAGACTTGATGTAAAAAAAAAACTGGAAAAATATAAAGGAATCCTTTTTTAAGAGAGAAGCGACTGTGGTATAAGGTTTTGTTTCGGCTTTGCTTTAGACTGTGCTAGTGACTTCAGTTTCTGGAAAACAGCTACTCCAAGATAGCAGTGATTTGGGGAGTTTACTCTAGTATATGGTAGCAAAATCCAGCTGAAACTAGCTCTGGTATAGGCTAATAGTTCCAGGGCCCTGCAGCACATCCCCATCATCCAGAAATTCCTAAAGTACCCCCCCCCCCCCCNNNNCCCCCCCCCCGGAAATATGTTCATACACTCCTAGATAGTTTCCTTAATGGGGACATTTTTTGAGCAGACGGAGAGGGGGTTAATGGGGACATAGTTTTTGAGCAGATGGAGAGGAGTAAAATCGTCTGGCGTTAGACAGAGTAAAATCTATAAGTGGCACTCTTGGGCATTAAAGGGTTAAAAACCATACCTGATTCCTAAATGACCAAAGTCTATACCGGTTTTCAGACCACAACGTCTCAAAAACAATACCCTTTGGGACCCTCTGGGGCGGCGCTTATGTACTCACTCGGGGTTTATATGCATGTATTATTTCGGAAGCGTTGTTTTAGTTTATAAAAGCTTGGATTTTGCTTTTAAAACAGGCTAACATGTGAATAAAGTGCATACTTATCCGTTAAATGTTGTCTTTTCCTCTTCTGTCTCAAATCTCTAATTCGAAGCTGAAAACTGGTTTCGGTCGATGTTAGATATGATTTCGTGACGTGTTGACACTAAATAACATCGACCGAAACCAGCTACAAGTACTGTACGTTCCATAAGCCGCGTAATTCAATGCCATACTATGGAGTCTATTACATATTTAACAGTCTTTGTTAGTAATATACACTGGAAATGTCAAAAATTGGCCGTTTAGTCACTCAAACTAACTCAAATTAGCATTCTCGCAGCGATCGACCAAGTGAGCGGAAGTCGAGGGATCATTTCAATCATTTTGTAAGACGCCGCTGACATATAGATGACTCATCTGGTTTAGGTCGATGTTATCTAGTGCCTTCCGCACTGAAAACTAGTCTGTGATAAGTTGGGTCTCAGTCCCTAGCGAACTGGAGGTTGCCAAGGGTGATGTGTGTAAAGGTTTCTCACCTTTAAAAAATCGATGTAGCCTTCAATCAAGGGAAGTCTGAGGAAGCAATCGGCAGTGACCGGCAGATTTGAATCCAGGACTGATCGAACATATCCAAGGTAGCCTAGAGAAAGCACTGAATAAGGAAAAGCAATCAGTTCAAGTGCAATCAGTCAAACAAGCAATAAAAAGAGCGCTCAATTGTAGGCAAAATGTCACACCTTTAAGAAGAGAAATCATTAGTAGAGAGTGATCTAAGCAAAGAATGAATACTCACAAAGCATCCTTTCCTGAGCCTTAGCATAGGTGGTATCGGAAAGGGCGGCTCTCTGGCGCTGCAAGTTGACCTTTGCGGTAAAGTAGCGCTTGACAGAGTTAAGGAACTTTTGCAGATCATTTGGCAATTGGTTGAGTTGGACGGCATAAGGATTCTTTCGCTTGTTGGGGCTGAAGATCTGTGGCTGCGGCGGACTTTGCTCCGTCGGGCTTTCATGCAGTTGCTGCGGGTCCGGGTTCGGGTCCGGGTTCGGGTCCGGGTCCGAGTCGAGTCTGTTCTGTTGCAGGGCATCTGGGCTTGTTGGCGGCGGCGGCACATCGGCAGAAGGAGGCGAGGAAGGGCCGGCTGTAGGCTGTTGTTGTTTTTCTGGAAGCGGTAATTCTGGAAGCGGTAATTCTGGAGGCGGTAATTCTGGTAGCTGGAAGGTCTGCTGGACTTCGGCCGTGGGCGAATCGGGCAGTTCGATGAGGTCAACGAAGGAGGAGGAAGAGGAGGAGGAGGAGGAGGAGGCCATTCTCGGGGTGATTAAAGGCGAAAAAACACGGCAAGCTGTTGGCGTGGGTCCGTCTCCGAAGATAGGTGTGAAATGAACGCCAAGCGCGCGTAGCACGCCTTTCTGGGGTTGGGCCGAGTGGGCACTGGGGGAGAGTTTTGGGGAGGGGATAGGCAGCGGAGTGGGCACTGGGGCGAGCGAGCTGGAGAACCATTTCGAAAGTGATCAGCTTGTGCCCATGAGTGCAGTGATGTACATACAGGTCTTTAGAATGAATGCGTGAATAATGCGGATTGTAGAGCTGGACTAGGTACACATAGTTACTCACCTCAATCTTGGCCTTTTTTGGATTTGTTACTTGATGATGTTCTCTCCGTTATCACTCTCACACTTCATAAATACAGTGATCACACTCGTCACCATGGATATCACACTCTCTACTACAAGCCTTAGTGCAGTCATTAGCCTTGAAAGCTTTCCTCTTACTGCTAAAAGCACTTTACACTGACTTGTTCAACTTGTTGACATCAATTCTCCTTGACTTGCATGCACACTCACCTTTTAATGCTGCACAGTTGGCCAGCCACATAGCTCTTCTGCCCTGCTGCCGACAGCCTTCTCAAGCTTACACACCTTTTTCTCAATGGGATTTTTCCATTTCCCTGCTCATAATACTGTTGTTATTGTTGTTGTTGTTGGTATTATTATTAGTAGTAGTATTATTGTTGTTGTTATTATGATGATGGTTATTTATGATCATCATCAGCAGCATTATGTGCTCGTTACTATCAGGATTATTACAATTATTGTTGTTATGATCATCAAATGGACCTCTGGCAAGCTCCCAAAGTCTCCTCACACTTTGCTCATTAACTGCACCACTTTTTGGCTTGTCACATTTCAGATCTCTTTTTTTTTTCTTTTCTCCCTTCACAGTGTCGCCTCCACAACTTGACTTTGGCTCAAGTCATCATTGTTACAATGACACAACTCACATGCTAGCTTCAACAATCAGGTCAGTGCTTCCTTTCCTGTACCCATACAGTGCTAGCATGCAACATGCACTTGGACATGGATTTGGCCTCAAAGTGTCAATTCTTACTGTCCACCTTGATTGAATGATAGACAATGGCTAGCTGATTCACGTCTGCAAATCGCAGCCTTGCAGCTTATATTCCATTCTATTGGCAGCCAATTGACTATAGCATGTTGCAAGTTTGGCATCACATTTGTACAAGTGAAAAGTCAATGCCCCCCAAAAGGCTGACTCAGCGTATTGACGCCACATCGACATCACCAATGCAAATGGCATGCACTCATCAAGAAGTGTGCCAAGTTTGAACGTCATGCCTTCAAACAAAGAAAACTTAGCAGGCTTCAAGTTGCTCAAGATAGCTTTATTGCAACCCCCAAACACCTCTAAAACAGGCTTCCCTTTAAATGCTCATTCATTGGCCATGAAAAATCCAAATCCAAGTTCAAGCTCATGACATTGTAGCTCATACACAAGTCTGTGGCTCAGTGACATTTCAAAGCAAACTCTTCAAAGCCAACGAAGAAACAGCCCCTCAAACATCTGGTAACTTTCAGCCAATTCAATATGGCTGCTTAATTTATGCAAATATTATTCACTGCTGCAAGAGCCCTTTTTGGCTCCTTCTAAGGGCCAAATCCATGATTTCCTGGATTGAAAACTACAGACTGTCCGAGTACACACAGCCACATGATTATAATAAGAAATAATCATCATCATAATAAATAATAATAATAATAATAATTGCGTTCGACGAAGGAAGAACGCTCCCTAATCTTCTGGGTTGTCTGTTATCGCGTAGGTTGCCTGTG
>BLFK01000093.1:438034-454002 GCA_014634185.1 Astreopora myriophthalma | reverse complement strand
AGCGGGGGCTGGGTAGGCGCAGAGAGAGAGAGAGACAGAGGGAGGGGGTGGGGAGCTAACGGCTCGCGGGGAAGCGTGGATGCCCGATAGAGAGAGAACCTAGCCTTCGCCTGTGGCTACCAGGCAAGCGATGAGCTTGAATCGTCTTCAAGTTCATGGGCCAAGCGGTATTGCCTGCCGAGGAAACAGTGCGCGTTATCTTTGCGGGACTTGTGAAAAGCACCCTGGTTAGGCGCGCTTGCCCGCCACGTTGCTATCACACATTTACATGTAGTTTTCCGTAATAAGTTGTAGCTTTTATATGACCGTGTTTTTAAATAAAGTTGATCATGATCGATTGTACGGCAAGTCAATGTCTGGAATGAATTTTCAAACACTCACCCCGACAGTCGAACCCCCCCTCCCCCCGACAACCGAAGACTACAAGTACATCTTCACTCGTTCTTCTTTCTCGACAATTGACTGCTCTTTTCAGAAAAACTATCGCCTCCCAAATATCGCCGGAATCATCCATGTCACCACTTTACAAAACATCGCTTGCCGGTGTGATGAGCGGAGGGGTTTGCCATTTCTTGAAACGCCAACGAGATATTGGCGTTCAAGCCAATTCAGCGCCGCAAAAACGGCTTTCATTTTTAGCCGCGCCCGCCGAGAAGAAAGAATGCCCATTTCCCCTTCTCTTTCTTTCTTTCATTCTTTTTTTTTTCCCTTACATTTGGCATCAAGTCCTTTTGGAATTTTTTGGGGGGGATCGTGGTGGCGTGGCGCCACGCGTGTACGCGTAAGCACAGACCTTCGAGAACAGCAAGCGAGCGAGCGAGGAAGCAATTCATGTCAAGCGAGCGTTTTCAGATCTTTTTTTGTTGGGGGGGGGGGGTTCTTTGCAAGGGAAAAACTGAACCGCCAAATCGTACAACAGGACTGGACGGCAAAGGACAACTTACGGAATGATGGACCCAATCAAAGGAAAACCAACTATGAGTGAAGCATTTGACGAAAACGGGTGAGAATTTTTTTCGAATGCAAGCCAGTGCTGCGTTTCATGGCAAGAATGAGCAGGGTTCTCCAGTAAGCTCACCCTGAATGCAGTGGTACTCGAAGCAAAACCTGCGCCTAAAGTAACAATCTCTTTTGGTCATTTTGTCTTTTTGATTCTTTTGGCCCCAAATTACTCCGCTTGGCGTTTTTTTTTCAGTTTACCACCCCACCGTTTTTTTTTTTTCCCTCTCTTCAGAAAGGCCTGAAAGCGCTCAAAAAAAGAGGCCACTCAGTCGAACAAAAGATATTTGGGGCTTTGGGGGTTGTTTTCTTTGGCCCGGGCCACTTTTGCACCAAAGTCTAAGTTTTGCTCTGTTCTTTTTTTTTCTCTATTTGTTCGTTTGTTTGTTTGTTTTTTTGGGCGTGGGGAGCGAGCAGGTTTCCTGGGCTTCGTGAGCAGAGGGCCAAGTGCTTTCAGCATAACACCCAAGCTTTTCGAGGACATGCCGCTGATAGAGGGCTATCTGGATGACTTAAGGGTGAGTGAATTGTTGCTTGCACTGGACGCGCACTATTCTCCTTGAATGACTTGCAAGTACACGCCAGCAAATGAAGTGATAGAAGTCGCGGCTCAAACTGATGCAAGCCACGAACGCGCGCGCGCCAAGACTATTCTCAGTTCAACGGGTCACCCATGAAACCGGCTCATTCAGAATGGCTGTTATGATATGCATGCTCAAATGCAGCGGTTCTAACTATGCTAACTTTTCCACAGGAGGAGAGAAAGCTGTCGTCAGCCACCATTTCCAATCACGCTAGTGCCCTGTTATATGCGGTCAAGTACATCCACAGACAAATGGCACCCGACTACAGGGGAGTGCCCCTCGTTCACCAATTACGCAAGATGGCAACCATTCTCCAACGAGAAGGCGAGATGGAGAGACACGAATAACGTTACAGTCATTGCAAAAATAGTCCATCCATTGACAGACTTCAATATAGTCGTCTTGCAGTTCTCAAAGATTGGAAAAAAAGAAAGTCATAAGGGAAAACAGTTTGCTCGAACAAAAGAGGGAATTACACTTTGACGAGCATGAGCCCAAAAAAAAAAGGGCAAACGAAGAGCAGGCTTTTGCAACAGCAGTCGTCTCTTTTCATATCGTCTTTTTGATGAGCTTTTTTTCGCTTTTTATCTTGTGATGAACTTTTCAGCGCTGGATGGTGAAGAAATCTTTCTTTTGTCTTTTTGGCTCGACCCCCCAAAAACCAAAAAACCAAAACAAACAAACAAACCGAGGAGAGAAAAAAAGAAAAAAGAAAGACATCTAGCCGTGTGTACATGCTAATATCAGCAAAAAGGAATGGAAACGAAGAGCTTGTCATGTCGACCAATCGTGACCTCTGAAAAAAAGGTGGGAGATCTCGTGGTGTCAATAGTCGCGCCCTTGTGATTGGCTCATACCACGTGAGTGCATTGCACTGAAATGAACATGGCGCCCGTAGCCGGACTCGTGCAGCACTGTTTTGGCTGTAAAAAGCCACTCGAATAGCTTGATGCTGGCCCCCGGAAAGCCCAGATCACCCAAGTGCATGGCAAAGGAAGTGGCAGACTATTTTGGCTGGCAGATGGAGCCTGGCAAGGCTGAGAAAAGGGCCAAATTCCGGGTTTTTCAGCTAGACTGAAAAGGTCACATGGGCCGTGTCGTGCACCGTGCAGCCAGCCAGGTCAGTTCATTCACTTGCAGCTTGAATTTGAAGGCCAGAGCAGGCCTATTTCTGGCACATTGCGCTGGTTGAGCTGTTGGCCTCCTCGAAAAAAAAAGACCCAATATCGGCCTGGGCGCTTGCAATTGGCAATGAAGAGCAGGTGCTCTGTCACTATAACTGGTCGTGGCGCTGTCAAGGTCCATTCCAAGTGATCGTGCAGGTTGAGCGAGCCCTTCTTTGCAAGCATTGGGCCCTCGATCAGTCCAGTGCCTTTCTAAAGAGTGTTAGAACTGCAAGCGGTTTTCTTTTGGGTGTGGTTTGGCATAGGACATCATGACATGTATGTTAATGGGAAAACGAACGGGCTTAACTACAGAATACAGGGCCACTTATTCCCATATCATTGAATAAGAAAAGCTGCCATGGTTGTGTGGCTCGTTCTACAAAAGCTTCTAACTAATGGACCTAATGTGCATGTGCTGGCCCTGTGTGGCCCTGTATTCTGTAGTTGCTCCGAAAAACGTGCAACTGGGATTTCTAGCTCCAAATCCGAGTTGTGTTTACCGGGAAATTGACAACTGGGATTTCTACGTCCAAAATCCCACTTGTGTTTCCCGCCAGATTCGCAACTCGGAGTTTGACAGTAGAAATCCGAGTTGGGAATTTGCCGGGAAACACAACTGGGATTTTGGACGTAGAAATCCCAGATGTCAATTGACCGTGAAATTCACAAGTCGGATTTTGATAGTAGAAATGCCAGTGGTGAATTTCCCGGTAAACACAAGTCGGATTTGGAGCTAGAAATCCCAGTTGCACGTTTTGCTATTAAAATACAGGTGAATAAAAATACTATGTGAGCCACGGTAGGTGACTTGAACCGTAATCTCGTCTAGTGTATCTACTAACACAGCATTAGATATTCAGGACCAGTTCTCTGGTCAAAACTGAGTATGAACGTTAGAAGATCGGACACATTGCCAGTTTTTCAAAATAGAATCAGATGAATAGATCGTCACGATTTCATTCGTGATCACCGTTGTACGTGTATGCTTTGTGACAGTTGACACATTTATTCTGACATGTTTGATCACAGCTTCAATGACTGTAGTTCTGATTGATATACTTTTGTGATTCTTATTGTATGTATGTTGAGTTTTTATATTTTGATATACTGTGTCCCCAATTAGCACGGGTCGAGTTTCTCTTGCATTTTCTGCCGGCCTGCTGGAACTGGGTAGCAAAATGGTCAATGTGACGATGGTTTGGAGCGAGTCCATGGTCATTTGGATCCTTCTTAAGAGGTGACTTGTTTTGATGTGGGGTGGGGTCAAGCAACTCTTTTACAAATGATCCTTTTTTTTTGTTTGTTTGTTTGTTTTCTTGTTTGTTTGTTTTTTTGCCATTCAATTGTAATCCATCGATCAAGACCTTTTTAGAGGGCTTGATGGTATGATGGGAGTTTGGGATTGTTGTCCTGTCCTTGCCCTGGTGTCCTGTGAGCTTGTCACTTTGTCCTGGATTGACTCGCGTCTCCGTTCTTAGGTGACTCGGACTGGATCGAATAGAGCCGGCCGTCGCGGGAAGCCCCGACTCGGTACGTACGTGTCCGTTCTCTCGTGGAGAGACGCAAGGGGAGGCCTGCTTTCAGAGTTGCCGGAGGACAGCCACCCACCCGCCGCAGGTGCGTTGGACCGTGCTCTGGAAAAACACTTTGGCATCTGGGTTCTTATGTGTGTCGTGTTTGAAATCTTCAGCTCATCTTAAGATTGCATAGCTACCAGACTAGATCTGCGACCCCCCCCCCCCCCCCCAAAAAAAAAAAAACTGATCTAAGCCACATGTAAGGACGAACACTGGCAAAGAAATGATTTCATTTCAAGCGATGGATCTTTGGAAGGGTATCCCACCGTTCCTTCAAGATTGGAATGTGTCCACTTTCTCTAAAAATATCCAACATTTCTTACTCTCAGAGCACTATTCAAAGTAATTTGTCTCTTGAAATGAAGCATTCTCTCTGTACTTGTCCACCGTCCCTCCACTAGATTGGACTCGACTAGAATGATGATTTTGAACTATTTTTGTTCCGCGTTCTTTCCGTTTGCTGGCCCGCATGAAATGTAACACCAATAGATGACATGGGGGCCAACTAGGAAACCCAAGGGTTTGTTTGGCCACCATGCTCGACCACTTTGACCTCATACCATAGAAACGTCATTAGAAAGTACAAATGTTTGTCATGAAATCAAGTCACTACATCAAGAGGAAATGAATAAAAATACAAAAGAAGATGGTCTCTTTGAGCATTTTTCAGTTCCATGGGCTGGTGTCAATTTTTGTAGTCCTCCACGGAGGTCCACCAGTCCATCAGTCAGGAGCCCATTACCCGGAGCTTCCATATCAGTTGTACCCTTGAGTCAACCCTGTCCCGTATCTTTTTATTTGTAGAACTGTGATATCTGCGGGGGTTCTTTAATTTCCCGCGAAAATACGCAATTATTGAAATACTTTCGTGCGGCCTGCAAGTGACAATAGAGACAATAGAGACGACAGCTCTCTTATGATTGGCTATTATAAAAACACCCGCGAAAACCGCCGTGCGAGGTGCTTCTAAAAATAAAAAGACACGGGACAGGGTTGACTCAGAGGGTCAGTATGGAAGATGGAAGCTCCGGGTAATGGGCTCCTGCATCAGTTTAGTCTGTGGTGTGTTACCCTGCTTAAATCAAGGTGCTACTCCTGCTACCCACCCACCCGGTGGGTCGGTCGGCAGTCGGTCGTCTCTGCTGACTAGTCGGTCTCATTCGTGAAAGAAAGCAAGGCAGCCAGCCAGCCAACCAGCCAACCAGCGAGCATTCTTTTCTGACGTGAAGTCGGCCACCACTACTCAGCAGACAGTACTGACTGACCGACTGAGTGATTGACTACATTGCAGGGCTCGAAATTAACGAAAAAATCCAGTCGCATTTTTGCGATAAGATACGAAAATTTAGTCGCAATTTCGCAAATTTGAGTCGCAAAATCGCCGCGCGGCATTGTGTTGTCAGCGGCTTAGCAAAAAAAAAATGAGCCCGCAATACTTGTGTGTATAAAGAAACCACTGAAAATGGCGAATGATCGAAGGACTGGAGCTGTGCACGTAACATCGCAGCTAAATTACTCTACGATTACGTTATCTTCAGAGAAACTTTACAGCGAGAAACAAAATAATTTTGTCATTTATTTATTTTAGCAAAAGTAGCAGCAAAGAGGCAACTGCTAACCCTGTTGTTTTGAAAGAGTGAAGGTGACAACAAGACGCAAATTTGCGACTTCTCCAGATATTTTAGTCGCAAATGCGACTGTATTGGTCGCAATTTCGAGCCCTGCATTGCCACTTGATATTGTCTGCATGATCAGTCTCAGACTTCATCAATACAATCAATAGCTTTTGTCTTAGTGCTAGAAGCACTTTGACATAGTTAGTCAGCTCAATTATGGCCTTTTCTCAATTTCTTACTTGATGTTCTCTGCAGTATCACTCTCACGCTTCATCAATACAGTTATAACTCTCGTCAGCATGCATAGCACACTCTCTACTACAAGCCTTAGCGCAGTCACTAGCCTTGAAAGCTTTGGTCTTAGTGCTAGAAACTCTCACACTTCATAATCACAGTTATAACACTGGTCAGCAGGTATAGCACACTCTCTACTACAAGCCTTAGTGCAGTCACTAGCCTTGAAAGCTTTGGTCTTAGTGCTAGAAGCACTTTACACTGACTTGTCCAACTTGTTGACATCAATATTCTCCTTGACTTGCATGCACACTCACCTTTTACAGCCTCTCGCAGCTGCCAAAAGCGCTCCACACACTCGTATTACGCGCGACAGCCACCCTGCAACCTCTGACACTATGCTGCACAGTCACACTACACGCTAATCAGTTAAGTCTATTTCTCTTAAATTTGACATATATTTTATAGACTTTAGTATTATTATTTTTCTGCTTTTTCCTTTAATATATACGATATAAATAATGTACATATATACATATTTTTACCATAGAATTTGAGAATATTTAGCTTAGATTTACATAGCTAGAATTTATATTTATATTTAGTTGTATTTGTAAGGCGCATTAGATCATATATTAGGGAGTTTAAGATCTACGACGCGACGGTAACGAAAAACGTCGCTCAAAATTGCAAGTTCAAGTTTTTCAATCTCTCTCGTCATTTTGTCAGTTTGTTTAACTTTGAAAGCTAGCGGGATAACCCAGGAACTGAATTTAGAGGTGCAGTGTCAAAGCGAGAAAAGAAAATTTAAATTCGCGGCTATGTGTTCACGTTCTCTGTAAAACTTGAGAAATGATCATTTCACGTCGCAGATTTGCCGAGAACGGGAAAGAAATGTACAGAAATAAAAAAAGCACGTGAAGGCCCTGCAAAGCTTTTGTTTTTGTTCATTAAATATGCAAATTTTGCGGCGTTGTCGCCGCCGTCGCGTCGTAGATCTTAAACTCCCTATTGTAATGCATTTTGCGCCATAGAATTATTAAATTATTATTAATCATCATAATCATTATTATTATTATTATTATTATTATTATTATTATTATTATTATTACATTCTTTCGGACCTAAAGTGGACGAGCCCCGCTGACAGACGTTCCAAACAAATGAAAACCCTTATGTTCAAAGCAGTGAGCGATCTACTGCCTGAGTATATATTCGAAAGATTCGCGAATACTAATATTATCCATAGATACAATCTTCGTGACTCAGAGCTAAATCTGTTCATCCCAAGACCAAACTCAGAAGCTCTTAAAAAGAGTTTCCGTTACAGGGTTGCAATTACGTACTTGGAACAGTCTTCCTAGCGAAGCAAAGCAGGTCACAAGTTTGAACAATTTTCTTGCATTAGTTAATTAATCAAATAATTATTTATTTATTCATTTAATCGTTATAATGTTAAATCCGACAATGGATTAGGTTATGCTGTAAGACTTTTTAAGTAAATTCAAGTTGTAAGTAAATTACATTTTTAGCATTTAGGTAAATTAGTTTTTCAATTATAGTCTGTTATTCTACTATTTTTATTAGTAATCGTAGTTGTAAAACACGGCTCAACACGGTGAAATGGACTCCTTGATGAAATAAAATTTTGATCGATTCAACATAAAGGTCAGAAGCGTAAACTCCTGCTAACGGAAGACGGAACAGTTTACAAAGTCAAACTGTGGTCAAAGCTGGAGGTTTGCATTTCATCTCAGGGAAGAAAGTATTTTGGTTTCAAACTTCGCATAGTTTCTCTGGCGATTAAACTCGCGAGAATGCTTTTTTCATACAAAACAATTTCCCTTCTAAAAGTGAATACATCACGAATAATCTGTTTTATTTCTCCCGTCAAAATTTTACAAGTAAACGTGTAGTTTTATGCCGTCTCTTGGGACCGGCCAAGATCAATGGTGCCCCTATTGCGACGAATTACAACCGTGTGGTCTTCCTTAGTAAGGACGTTATAATTCACGTGTTCAATTGTTATTGAGCAAATTAAGCAAACTAAACACTCCAGGAGTGCTTACCATTTACCCAAATAATCCGGATGGAATAATCGTTGCATATAGGTAAGCGATTTTCCGAATTTAATGACCAACCGGATGAGAATGGCGCTTACCATTTACCACCCGGCATTCCATCCCGAATATTTACTCGATCTTGTGAGAGGGCTGGAAACGGAACGATTCTCGCAAATGGTAAGGGAATTTCCCGATTTCCATTCCGAACGGGAAAAGTGGACTACCTCTGGAGGTTGTCCACAATTCCCGAAAAGATTTTCCGGAGAGCAGTATACTTTTCGCGACAGTCCCTTTCACGCTCGCTGAATAAGATTTGTTTGTTTGTTATTTATTTGTTTAAGCAGGTTGAAGTTTTGGCAGCTATTCAGCTGATGTGGACCTGCTCTACCCACCCACCCATATACACACAGAAGACAGCCACAACACCGGGAACTTCATTCCCTACTCTTCTCGAATAGTGTGTGGGTTCTTTAACGTCCCACAGGGAACTAATGAACATGGAAGTTATTTGTGAGACGGGACGTCCGGCTTATCGTCCTTATCCGAGAAGACTTGAAAGTCTAACCATTTGCGGATGTAATTACAAAGGCAGCACTTTCTCCTCAGGTCCTTAAAGACCTTGAGTGTTGGTCCGGCCGGAGTCGAACTCACGACCTCCCGCATGGCAGCCCGGTGCTCAACCAACTGAGCCACCGGTGCGCGGTAAGAGATGGCCAGCCTACCACGCTCCGACGTGTAAGTTTATTTTATCACATTCCCAACACAACTCCAAGAAACTATACATCGCAACACTTAACTCTAGAACCTAGCGCCAAAACTAAGAATTGGAACCCCCTGGAAAGGCCTTGGTAAATCGCGAGAGTCTGTTAAGTTCGATATAGGATTCAGCGCGCAAGTCAGTGTCCACATTTGAACGAGAAAGAAGCTACGATGGGCCTCCTGGCCGAAGAACCTGTGCCACTTTCATGTAATGACTTGCCGTAGAGGTTTGCGCCAACCGACGTCTTCCATCACATGCGAACGTTGGCTACCCGATAAGGCCAAAGTGATCGCTACTCCAGGCCGAAAACTATGGGGAGATTCTCCATCATAAATCCCAGCGTTCTCCAGATATAGCTTCAGGCGAGATTGCAGGGCCCCAGTAGACAACTGCTTGTTTCCAACCATGTGATGTGGGGTTAAAGGGCGAAACAAAAATCCAGTAGCAAGGTCAACACCCACACGTAACAAAACAGCGCATAATCTATTGAAGATAAATCAATCTGTGCAATGTTGATAACTAATATTATCAAAAAGTCATTGACCTGCCGGCGGAGGCATCAAAGGTTTCACGCCACTAGCCCTCTTCGGAAAAAGAGGTCGAGAATTTCTTCTATAGCAGGTACGAGCTATGTGGCCTGGCATGCCACAAGCATAACAACAGAGTCTCAGTCTACGAGGAGACTCTCGGTCAGGCTGACGGGAAGCTGCACTAGAAGGACTAGGGGTAGTCTTGAAGGACTTGTCGACCTTGGAAACAGCTTCTAAGACCTTTGCATACTCTTTGTCAGCGAGCAATGCGACAAAATACGCTTTAAACTGCTTTTTAGGCACTGCTAACTTTCCTCTTAAGGTACACGCTATGACGTCGTAAGTCGAGGCTTTCTCGTGACTTGAAACTTGTACTTGGTACTTGTCGAAGCCCTCTCCTCTTCTAAACCCATACTTTGTTATTTTGGTCAAAAGGGAAGGGACATCCACAGCCGTAGCCGCATCTTCTAAGGACTTAATCCTGGCGGCTAAACTCGCGACAGGGTCAGCCTACAAACAAGGGAAGCAGATGGGACACACTGTGGGGCTGGCTGCCAACCCTTGGGTGGCATGACAACAATTAAAAATTGCAAACAAAAAAGAAAACTGAAAGGGCGCCAGTCCCTTAAAGAAATTGAAACTGGAATTTTCAGGGTACAGCGCGTAAACATACATCACAAGTAGTACAAAATTACATACAGTTTTGGGAAAAAAAAACTCGACGCAAGCTGAAAAATTACGCTGCAGAACTGAGCACGAACGATAAATTCCCAATAGCAAAGTGAAATCTCACAAACACGCGTGCATAAATACTGAGGGAAGTCAAGATCAAAACACGCCAAAAGCCAAAATTTACGGGACGTGGGACGTACAGCAAACTCCACATATGAAATAACATGAGCTCACGTGCCCAAATCAAAAACAGGGAAGGGAAGGTACAAGCACGCCATAAAACCGAAATTTACGGGGCACCACAAACTCCTCAAGCAAGATAAACTGCATAAACTCACGTGTACAATTCCTAGGGAGGGGGAGGGGGAGGGAAGGTTCAAGCAAGACGTCAAACCGAAGTTTACGAGGCACAGCACGCACAACAAACTCCTCAAGCAATATAAACTGCCAAAATTGACGTGCACACATCCTAGGGGCAAGGAAGGGAAGGGGAAGGATCAAGCACACCGTAAAACCGAAATTTCACGGGGCACAGCACGTACAACAAAACTCCTCAAGCGATATAACGCTGTATAAGCTCACGTGCACAACTTCTAGGGGCAAGGAAGGGAGAGGGAAGCTAGGTTCAAGCACGCCGTAAAACCGAATTTTACGGGGCACAGCACGTACAACAAACTCCTCAAGCAATATAAAACTGCATAAACTCACGTGCACAAAAACTAGGGGCAAGGAAGGGAGAGCTTGCCGTAAAACCGAATTTTACGGTGCACAGCGCACACAGAAAAACTTCTAAGCAATATGATATTGCATAAACTCACGTGCACAAAATCTAGGGGCAAGGAAGGGAGAGGGAAGGTTCAAGCACGCCGCCAAGTCGAAATTACCGGCTACATCACGTACTATAACCCACTGAACAGCAAAACAACATTGCATAAACACACGCGCACAGTTCTTGGGGGTAGGGAAGGGAAAAAACCCGCCATAGGAGCGAAAAATATGGGAGACAAGGCGAGAAACCGTCCAGGAGGACGTGAGGTAAAAGAACGCGAGATTATACCTGCACAGCGGGGGCAGCAGCAATATTCTGAGCTGGCTGTGCTTGTGGTTGGTCAACCTCGGGTCGCTGAAGTTGCACGTTCTGGTTCTGGTTCTGGATAACCGCTTGAGCTGGCCTGACGCCGGCGTCCAAAGGCGCTTGAGGTTCATCTGCCATAGTTGGTCTACACGTCTAGGCGTCTTTAGCGAAATGGGCCCCGAACGTATCCGGGGTCTCTTATTTAAACTCGCTCTGTAAGGGAATGGCGCTAATAGCCTTTCCATTTGACCACAAGCCGAAATTTCCGGATTTTTTGGCGAAGTGGAAAGCACCCCAGTATTTGTTACCGACTTTCTTTCAAGCACTTTCTAATGGAAGGTTATGCAAATTCAAATCAGTGGTCCAAAAGACAAGAATTAGCGCTTTGTATTGAAAAGCAATAGCGCCATACCATTGAATTCTAGTTGCATAAGCGTGACCGGCTTAGAAAACTCCGCAATAGAAAGAACTAAGCTGGGGTTACGTGTTCAAACTTGCCCTAATGTATGCATGCACTCTTCCTTCTCATCGATGAAAAACGTGTACGTAAATAGCTTGCATCTCATTAACCCAGCCCTAATTTATGCGACGACATGGAATGCACGTGTTGTTTCACGTGTCTCGTAGGGTAACGATGCGTTGCGTCATGCTCAAACTTCCCCCTAGATTATGCACGCCCCCTTCTTTTGTCTTTCTGATTGATGACGTCATTTGATGACTGCCTGTCAAATTGGTCTGAAGTAGCCTATACTACTCTACTCAGGGTGCGGCATTATTGCTCACGTTCAAAACTGACCGATTGGACCTCAGAGGATGGGTTCCAGGGAGGTTTAAGTTGAAGTTTGGTTTGAACTGCGGAAAGAATGTTTAACGGGATTTGAACCCATGAACTCTGCCTGATGGGTCAGACTCTTCAAGACTTACAGTTTTCACTTGTTACATCACAAGTTTCAAAAGGTGCCATCAATGGTACTTCAAATTTATTGTCTTTTTTTCACTTCATCTTGGAGACTATCTGAGCAAAGTATTGTATTGTTTGTTTTCACAGGAGGTGAATTTAAGGGATGGAGTATTTTAACATATGGCGGCCAAACAACACTGCTTACGGCAAAATCCCTACTGACAGCTCTTGTGGAGATGATATCTGAAGCTGCGATAACTGTTGCAATATTGGAACTTTTGCAGAAGTACAAGAATAGATTTCTCGAACTTCTCGAAGCAGATTTTTCAATAGCCAAAGGATATGAAACTAGAAGCCGAAGAAAATCTAAACGAGCGAATTGAAGAAATCCAGAAATTTCAAAGTTTAAAAGTGGAAAAAAAATCTTACTGCCTTACCAACTGGTGCAAAAATCAACGACACATATTGGTGTGTAATATCTGACATTGCATAACTTGTTATGCAAATCACGTCGCTTACTGAGACTTTTTACCCTATTTAAAGATTCTGATGATTGTCGAACCAAATAAGCTTTTGAGGATGTCGTCATTTTGTGCGTTGTATTGATGCAAATGAAAGGATCATCGAATAGGCCATATCCTAGTCCATGAAGCGAGTCTAAGTGCGAAGTTTTTGTGATAGTAATTAGTTCTACTTTACATATGAAAGAAAAGTAATTATCATACGAAAAAGTTCGCAGTTAGACTCGCTTTAAAGAGGAGGCCGACATGAACTCGGAAATGGCCTATTGATAACATGGGCTAGGAACCGAAAGATCTGGAAAAAGAAAAACAATTTTGAAACGAAATGAGATGTCTGTAAACTAGATAGTTAAGCGTGACAACCATCACTGCTGTATCTCTTGCTCACTGGTCAGCTACTAGTAAAGTCTCGGTGAGGTTCGTTGGCATACCGGTTTTATTTTTTTTAAATCTACGGAAACATCGATTGAGCTTTATGCCGGGAAAAATAAGAATACCCAAACCATGGTCATTTTTTTTTAACGCGGCGACCACGCCCTCGTCAAGTGTGAAATCATTTAGTTGTTCCATGATTAGGTCTCTTTCATTACCCACTCAAGACCAAACCTCGATGAAACGATCAAGCATGCCGAATCTAAATTCTCAAAGTATGTATTGAAGTATAGGGGTATAGAGGTAAACAGCCGAAGATGAAAGAGCTTTTTATCCAAGCAAGGGGAATGAAAATCGACAACATGAGTTATTGTAGGATTCAAAGTCATCTGGCTGCCACATAATTTAAGTGCAGTTAGGTATTAGCATCTACCATTGTCATTGCCACTGTATGGAACAGTTTCTGTTATTCCTTTCATTTCAGCCAAGGCGAAGTTGATCGCTTATTTAGCACCTTAGTTTTACTGAATTTCACTCATGGTCTGTCTGTCTATGGTGCCGTAGACTCAGATTTCTTCGTTTATACAAAATTTCCTAGATAGGTGCTTTAAAAGAAAATACATATCAAAGAGAATGGACATTCGAGACCTTTCAGAAAAGGTAGATAGGAAGCTCTTCAAGGTACGTTCTGTTGACCCCGACTGCCCGCTGAGTAAAATAATTCCGAAGAAGAAAGAGACAAAATATAATATTAGAAACAGTAAATACGGATAGGTTTAAGAATGTATTTGTAAATAGGCTAGTTTTTAAATATAATATTTATATCATCCTTTGGCTAATGATATTTAATAATAATATTTAGATTATCTTTTGTATATTTCTTGCGTATTCTTTTATTATGTAACTTAAGATATGTATTTTTTATCTTGAGAGAATAAAGATTATTATTATTATTATTATTATTATTATTATTATTAGAGGGAGAAGATATCGTCAATACATCGTCTCTATTCTTTTGACTTGGTCTCGCTTTGTTGTATTAGCTTTGTTTCAATATCAGCCATGAAAATAATAGCAAATGATACTGCCATTTTAGTTCCCTTACCGATCTGCAATCCTCCTTCTCCTCCATATTGAAAGACCTCGAGACAATGTGCAACACCACTGACAAAGTCATTGTGTAAAACCCGCCAAAAAAATCCCGCCAAAAAATCCTAACTCGAAAATCCTAACTCGAAAATCCTAACTCGAAAATCCTAACTCGAAAATCCAACTCGAAAATCCAACTCGAAAATCCAACTCGAAATCCAACTCGAAATCCTAACTCGGTAAATAGGCAACCTCGCCTATCTACTATTTAAAACTAAAGTATATACTTGTGAATAAATAGAAAATCAACAGAAATAAATAATAAATAATAATAATAATAATAATAATAATAATAATAATACAAATATAAATATATAGGACAATGAACTACAATTTAAGAGTATAATTAAGAACTAGGTAAGATAATTATTAAAATTTTAAAATTTAGATATAATTAAAATTAAGATAAGATTAATAAAAAAATTCCTCGTTCCTATTTCTTATCATGGAAGATTCCTTATTATAACTTATACAATTAAGTCTTTTTTTAAAACAAAAGTCTTTTTGATCTAAGTCTTTTTTTAAAACATTCTAGGCTAGAAGACTTTTTGATCGAATCAGGAAGTGAATTCCATGCAATGGCAGCTCTATGCCTAAAAGTCAGCCTGCCAATTTCTGATTTAGGACTTGGAAATTCGATATTCATGGATTTCCTCAGACAGTAAGATGATTGTTTTAACATTACTAGATCATTTAAAACATTGGTATTGCATCTATAGTAGGATTTATAAACTTCTACTAACAGTCTCTTAGTATAAAAAAATGATAAATTGTTCCAGCCTTTAATTTCAATTTATTTAATTGATCAGCATTCGAATTCCTTGAAAGTTTAAAAATAAGTTTAGAAGCTCGTATATGAGCACGCTCAAGATCATCCATTAATGCAGGTGAGCAAGAACCCCATACTAACTTATTCGGTATAAGACACTTGGAAGCACAGTCCTAAAATAAATGGATTAAAAATCGTCGTTAAAAATCGTCTCGTGTGCATTACGCTGCGAGTTCCTTTTTTCTTGACGTAATTTAAACATTCTATTCTATAATGAATAACACATACAAATAATCAAGGTGCACGCATTTTGCCTTGATGCTGCAATCATCTACAGGTGATTAATAATGGCTAATAATGGTTAAAAATTAATAATGAATTTGCTTTGTTGTTTTAAAAAAAGCATTCATCTCCTTGAGGTACTTTCACTGCTAAAGTACCTCTCACTGAGATACTTTGGGGACACTATATGGCCTTTAAATCGATGTGAAAGCATTCAGATAAAAATGGCGGCTCGAAATAAATTGTCACGGCTGATATGTTATATCTACATCCATATAATAAATAATATTGATGATTAGAGCTTGCGGGAGAAGTTTATATTGGGTTTTGACCAACCACATGCACATGTCAGTGACTTAATGGAAGCTATAACAAAACTGGGGGACGACGTTTTACATTCATGTGCTGTTTCAGTGTTGTAACTTAACGCTTGCCCGCTTGCCCGGGGCAAGCAAAAATCGTCACAGGCAAGCAGATGTTTTGATTTGGCTGCCGAGCCGGGCAAGTAAACTTGCCAGAAGTTCTTCACAAATTTTTGCATAATCCCATATAATTCTTCTTCATTACATGCATGTAGAAAGACATCCAGTAAAGTCGGAACGGCAAAATAATATCGATCTCCATTGGTCCATATCAATATGGCTTTCTCACTCGTAAAGAATCTCATCATAATAAGTCAAATCCGCTTAATTCCAATC
>BLFK01000093.1:408633-421133 GCA_014634185.1 Astreopora myriophthalma | reverse complement strand
TTCATCGGCCAAGAAACGTTGCAAAACATTGTTCTAATTGAAACAGATAATTATTGCACATGGATGTAACGTTTCTAGATCCACTGTTTCAAAGGTTACAAATGCTTGTATTCCATCTTTGAGGAGGGAATTTGAACCACTTATCACCATTCCTCCAAAAGAACTACTTTAATTTTACATGCAGATAGTTTTAAGAAACTGTTGCCTAGTGTTACAGTGACAGTGGATTGTACAGAATTTGAAATGGAGAGACCTTCTTCTCTTGATTGACAATCTGCCTGTTACTCATCATACAAATCCAGGACCACCATGAAGTCACTCTTGGGCATAACTCCAAGTGGTGTTTTATATTTTGTGATTTATTTCCTGGATCAACCTTGGACAAGGACATAAATGTTCTTAGTGGTTTTTTTTGGATGAACTAACTCATGGCAATCAAGTTATGGCTGACAAAGGGTTTAATTATCAAGATGAATTAGCTTCTCTTGGTGCAAGCCATGTTATGCCAGCATTTTTGAATGTAAGAAGGTACAGTTTTCCAAGGAAGAAACAAAATTATCACAACAAGGGGGTTGCTAGCTTAAGGGCTCATGTGGAACGGCTTATGGAACGCACAAAGGACTAGCACATCTTTGACCACAAGATACGAATTACCCTTGCACCTATTGCATCCGATGTGTTTGTTGTGGTCTGTGCCTCATCAGATTTTCAACCCCTTCTTATAAATTAATCATCATGACGTGGTATTTGGTTGAGTTTTGTTATGTAATTAAGAACTTTTCCAGTCACTACTGATTACACTTGACCCAATAAAATGTAGTTTTCTAGAAGACACAAGACACTATATTTAACTTGAACATGTTAAAGGAATAAAAGTCAATAATTTTATAGTGTCTGTATTATGTAAAAAATGTTAATGTTGAAGAGTATTGTGCTACAGGAAGTGCTGCATTGGTTTGCAAGACTTTTTTTCAATGCAGGTCTTGAGAAAGAAAACAAAATTGGAGGTTACAAGCACTTTAAACCATGCAAGCATTTGTCTTGGGGATCCCCTATTGTTTTCACGCAAGGGTATGATAGTTTTGGTACAATCCAGCAGTTAAAAAATGATTCGAGCTTTGGGAAAATTGCATCCCAATGTTCTTGTGAGAAATGGATTCTCTCACAAAAAGTTGTGCTGCATCCTGTTCCTGTCACCACAAAGTCTGTCCATTTTTGTTCAGCAACAAACATTGCTTGTTGTGTTTGACAATAATACTTGTGTCTCGTATTCATTCTCACACCACCCTCACATTTCCTGCAAATTCCTTTTTGGACGAGCCCCTTCTCTAGACTTTCTTGCTTCTCCAACTCAATATACTTAAGGTCAAGAAGACCATTACTGTATTCTGACTACACTCACACGAGACATTCAATGTGAAAAGTTTATTGAGGATGAGTCAGTCAGCCATGAGCCGTGTGATTCAATATATCCTAATATCTATTAATTGTTCATATGTTTACCTCAGAAATTTAACTAAAGATTCCAAGAATTCAGAAACTGTGCTATGCCAGATATGAAAAACCACTAAAAAACCACCCTTTAGATGTGGCCAAAAAAATATGTGGAAACGTATTCCTCATCTAATGCAGCAGCACGAAACCCCGAGGAAAGGGCATTCTACAATTAATTTACTTGAGTTGATCAAAACTCAACTTGAGTTGAACACTCCAACTGACCGACCTAGAATGACTTAGATCTCCTGCCAAAACTTAAATGGTCCTTAAGCAACCCGAGATGCACCGCGCGTCTCTCCTACGTGCCGTCAGAATAATAATTTCTGACTAATTTGTCCCTCAAACGTCAGAAATTAAATATTCTGTGGAAGGGTCACGCACGAATTGGTCTGGACTTGCTCGAAGAAAAGCATCGTGCCAGGAAATAATAAAGCCACATTTCTCTACACCTATGTCAGTGAACCCTTCCTCCTTTAATAATTTGTAAGCAGCAATAATCCCTTCCCCTATCTCCAGTCCTTCTTTCATGTATTTACTCTGAAATGGTTTCTTGTAGCCAAGGATATCTTGAATAATAGTTGTTGGTGATGTTGTCTTCCTTTGCACAGTCATTCTGTAACATTTAGTAGCAGTAATTCTGGGCTGCCTGTGATGATGCCACAAATTTGTGTTTGACTGCCCTCGTGTTTGCTCTTCTATTTTCTATCAAATCTTTCCCAGTTCGTCAGCTGATATTGGGTGACACTTGATAGGTGAAATGATTGGCTCTTCTAGATTATTGACTCTTTGAGGAAGAATAATTATGTATCCATCCAACAGCTTTACCAGATTTTGTTTGATGTTCTTTTAAAGCCTCGTGACATTTACATAATCTTTCACTTGGCCAAGTTGTTTGATCTGATGCATGGGTACCTTGCTGTGCTGCATATGAAGTTAGCTTTGGCTTCTTGTCTTTCTTTTCTTTTGCACAGTCATGCTTGACAAAGGTCATTTCAGAGATAGGTGCCACTGGACCCTTGCATTTGCCTGTAACATCCCACTTACAGGGCTTAGAAGTACAGGGCTGCTCAGAATCAGAACTAGTTTTTTTCTATACCCCTGAAATGTTGTTCAAAGGCAAACAATGTAGATGCTGTGGTTACAGCATCCATCAGTAGTGGCTAGGCACTTGCAGTGTGTTTTTAAAACCTTGCCAATGGATGTCACTATCAGAAAACAGGTGTATATGTTGTGGTTCAAAATTTACTTCCGGTTTTATTTAGGAGTGGAAATAGAACAGGGATAAAAAAAAAAACTCTGTAAAAATGTTGCACAGAATACTGGTGAGAAGAGACTAAGGTGGTACCTTTTACCACAAACATTTTGTATGAAGAGAACTGTAACTTTATTCTAACATAAACAATATATATATTAGCCTGCGAAAACAGCCGTCCTTCTTTGCTCCCAGCCCGAGTGGCGTTTCGCGTGAAGGACGTCTGCGATTTACCGCCGAAAATTCCATACTGATGACGCAACGCCGTCCTGGATCTGGTCATGAGCGTTGATTGGTTCGATCTGTAATTATGCAGAATTACGTCTGTAAATATGCGGGACACTAAAATTCCCACCAAATCAAATATGGCGGCTTCTAGCGGTGATTTCTCTCGTCCATCATGGGAAGTTTTTTGCCAATGCGTGTGGTCCGCGTTTGTCCTATGTTTAATATTTCAATGTTGCACGATCGCCAGCTTGAGGCGTTATACAGTTTTGCCAATGGAGAAGACGTTTTCGTGAATTTACCAACAGGTTATGGAAAGTCTCTCATCTTCCACATGGCGCCACACGTTCATGTGTTGATGAATGAAAATATCTCACCTATTTGGTGGAAGAAAGATCCGATCATCCTCATTGTTAGTCCGTTGCTAGCGCTGATGCAAGACCAAGTTAAGAAACTCACTTCCCTTGGACTTAAAGCAGCCTATGTTGGAGCTGAACAAGAACCAGCAGTTCTCCAGGATGTCGAAGAAGGGAAGTTTATGTTCGTTTTCGTGTCGCCTGAATCGACGCTTGCAACGGAAAGGTGGCGATATGCACTGAAAAGCGATGCCTATCAAACAAATCTAATTGGAGTGGCTGTAGATGAAGTTCACTGTGTAACGGAATGGGGTACAACGGGGAGCAACAAAAGTCGTGCGGCATTTCGTCTTTGGTATTAGAGAATAAACGAAATGAGGTCTCTCTTAAATGACATGCTTTTCATTTCATTGCCCTAACTGCAACTGCATCGCAGAAAACCAAAGAGCGAATCTTTGAACTCTTGGAGTTTGTGTCGCCAAAAGAAATATCAGAAAGTCCTAACAAGGTAAATGTGCGATATTGTGTCCAGAAGCTTGCAAACTCCTTGCCAATTATTGAGAACTTCCGTTGCTTGATTCATGAATTAATTCACAAAGGAAAAGGCAGTACTAGAACAATTATTTACTGTCAAAGTGTAAAACAGTGTTCACATCTGTTTAGAATGTTTGAACTTGAACTTGGTGCTTCTTTGTATGATGGAGAAAGAAGTCCAAAGAATAGACTAGTGGAAATGATGCACTCTGGTAGCCCAGCTAGTGTCAAGAACCATGTGCTTGACCAGTTTGGGGATAACACCAAGCCCCTTAGAATTCTTATAGCAAGGATTGCCTGTGGAATGGGAGTTAACTGCAAAGGTGTGACACGAGTTATCCACTTTGGGCCATCAAAGTCAATTGAGGCTTACATGCAAGAGAGTGGTCGCTGTGGGCGAAACAGAGAGCAGAGTGATGCCTTACTGCTCTACAATGGTATAAATGTCAAGACAGCAGATTCAGACATGAAGAGTTACATCAATGCTACCACCTGTGGAAGGAAGCTTCTAATGAAACATTTTGGTGTAAAGACATCTCATTCAGAGAGTCCAACTGGACATATGTGTTGTGATATTTGTGCTGAATCTTGTCAGTGTCAAGGAGAAAATTGTGACATGGATTTGCATCTGCCTACTGTAGAGGATGACATGGAACAATCAAGAGCCATTTCCACAGAACAGACCTCTAAACTTAAGCAAAGACTGGATGACTTGCGAAAGACTATAGTGAAAGAGAGCATTGCTTTTAAGGAGGAAAATCAGGCTTCAATTTTTGGATGCCCCACAAAACTCTTGGAATTTGGAACTGATCAAGTTCAACAAGTTATTGACAATGCTGAACATATCTTTTCGATTTCTAATGTGCTGAAATATGTTGACATCTGGCAGAAAAAGCATGCAGTGTCTATCTTAAAAATATTTCAATCAATTTTTAATGATGTTGAAGAACCAATGAGTGATTCTGACTCAGAAGAGGACTATTTTGAACAAAGTAATGATGAGTGGGAGGACTTGATCAATGATCAATCCTTCATGGACTTACTGGACCAGTCAGAATGGTTTGTAGACTCTATGCTTGAAGATGAACCCTTTGATAATGCAGATGGGTCAGCCTACCCAGAGTTTTTGGACAATGTCATTGGTGATGTAAATATGTGATGAATTTATTATAAGATGATAATGTTATACTCATAACTGTTACATTGAGCCCCCCCTCCCCTCCCTACAACAAACTGTTAATTGCATCAAATAAGTCTCTAGCGTTGGGAACTGTAATAACACCGAAAGCGCCTTTATTGAGTTCTTAAGTAAAGATCTTGTGTCACTGCTAAGATAGAAACTTTGTGGTATGTTATATTGTACATGGTAGCCACTAACAAAAATGGCTTGAACATGCATAAGTTTCCAACAGTCTTCTTTGAGTCTGGCATTAACAACCTTCTGGACAAATGTGATTTCTTCTCTTTCTTGGAATTCTATATGATACATTTCAAATCAAGGGGTAAAGATTTGATCACAGCACTACTTTAAAACTTGGTATATTTCTCTTTCACTTACATAATGGTAGGGATATCCTCTCTGGGAGCACAGTCTTAATAAAAAAATTCTCAAAAAAAGTCACAGCTCTATATCATTTATTACCTGAATGTTTTATTGCATCCGACTTGTCGGCACAGAAATCGACCATCAGGAGTCATTTCAGATTGACGTGCTTGATGATAAGCATGATCTTCAAGAACATTATTAACAATAATATTGTATGACTTCTCATCTTCAATAAACTCATAAATGATATGTGAAGCTAATTTTTGAAGATACACTTGCTTTACACTCTTGTCTGCTCGCGATTCATCTTTGGGATACTTATTAGCAGTTGGCCATGCATCAAGGTGCTTTATTCCTAAGAGTTTCATTGCGGCTGCCACAATCCGTGCTCTGAAAGCCAGTATGAACATCTGCTTGTTAGGGGCATACGCATGGTGGGCATCAGCCTTGACATTTCTGCGGTTTATGAAATTACGGTCAGCAAACAAACTGCATCTGTCGTTGGCAGAAACTGTTGAGTAGAACCGTTGGTAGATCAACTGCCAAATGAAATGAAATGGAACTAATATCAACATATGAGGCACAAAATGTGGCAGTCATGGTGCTTTAAAGATAGAAAATAAAGATCAAATAAATCATTTTATCATTGGAACACCAATGAAATACATGATTAGCTTTCGTATGACATGTCAAGAGATCACTGTTGTTATGGTTACATGAAAACTGCACCATCTCACTGAAAGTTTAATGATTTGCTGTTTATATCAGAAGTAAAACATTACATGCTGTCATAATAATATTAAGTAAAATTTACATAGGATACATATCAATGTAATAAAAAATATCTACACAAAGATATTAATTAAGTATAGTACCAACTACTCCCTCTTCCCCAGGCCCATGAAACGTGAACTTACAGAAAGGAATTTCATGTCAGTATGCCAGTCAGCAATTTCAACATGCAGACCATCTAGCCTCTCCTCAGGGGTAAATCCATTTGCAAGTGAAGACAGACAGTTCACTGCTCGCTCCACAGAAAGTTGGTCACCAACAACCCCTACTCTATTGAAAACAGCTTCACCTCGAGAGGAGTGCTGTGGTACATATGAATGAAGCTGTTGGAGGGTCTGGTTTATTCCTTCTGTTGTATTTTCGTTCTGGAAAATTACACCAAGGCACTCCTATCAAAACGAAGAACTAATTTAGAGAGACATAGCAATGATTAAAATTATTTTTTACCATGCAAAAAAAAAAAAACAAATCATTATTATCCTAAAGTAATTTTATTGTAAACTAGAGCAACTATTTCCTGTGGTTATACACAACAGCAAAGTGGTCATCATGTAATATGAACCCAAATACCCATTAATCCCACAATGGAATGTTTTTTTGGTTTGAACCCCTCCCCTAGCAACAACAACACATTCTGTATTACACAGACTGCAAAACATAATATTAAACAGGAACTCTAAATCATGCATTACAAATAGCTTTTAAGAAAGATGAATTAGATAAAAATATATCACAATTGGGACCTGTCTGAATGGCAAGGAAACCTCACTTTTTAGAAAATCATTGGCAGAACATCATTAGTTTTAAAGAACTACCACAGTGACTATTGTATTAATGATGCCCTTAACTGCACACCTTTTCTGTTTTTGCTGACATCTCCTTGGAATAACGGTGAGGAATATGTGTGGTCACAACAACCTTATTATCCGTTCAATGAGAATAATGTAGTTTCCCCTTTGTGAAATATGCTCTGGAACAGTGGGAATAATTTTGTAGTTGTCCAGGTCCATAACAGAGTCAACGATCGGCTTCTCATCTGGTAAATGATTACCAGAAACTCTGTTTGTAACCTTCACATGGTTTACCCAATGGTGATCTTTATTTTGGTTATCTTCTGTCATGTCTCTTACTTTCTGGAAAATATCCAAATTGTCAAAGGCAATTTTCCAACCAGGTCCAATGTCAAGCATATCTGTGGTCATACATGCAGCATCTTTCTCTGCCTCAACAGTCTCACACAGTGAGCCCACAGGTAAAGTAGAGGGAATAGATTCTGTTGCAGAGGTGTGGATAGTTGTACTAGGTGTTACAGCATGGTTACCACTACCACAAACACTTTGGGTTACCATTCCAGAAAGAGCTGACTGATTGGTGGTAATCTGTACATGTGAAGCTGAAGGAGCAGATTCTGTTGAATGGGTGTGGATATCAGTTGCAGGTGACACAGCATGGCTATTATCACCAACATCAACGGTAGCCATGACAGAATGACTTGTATGGTTAGTGGAAATCTGCACTGCTGATGTTGATGGTAAAGACTGATCATTATCTTTTTCCACCTGACTTTGAGGAAAGCAGGACTCCAGCACTGCTTCATCATCATGTTTCTGTTGCAACAAAACAGCATTGTACAATTGGCCAAAGTCATCTGACTTCTTGTTGTGGAATGAAGGTGAAACACCAACCCTCAAGGCAGAGAGGAAGTTGCACATGGCCTAGAAATATTAATGAAAAGACACAGGTTATGCAATCATAACTTGAATAATAATAAGTTACAAAGTTTTCATGACTGAGCTGTCAAAGATCACTTAAGTAACCACATAATATTTCCTTATAAAGAGTTAAGACTTATTCCCACTTACATGGAACCCTGTGTATTTAATGAGTGTTGTTATCATCAACTGCACTGCATTCATGCTGCTCGAACATTGTTTCAAAAGAACTGATCCTGCGACTGCAACACTAGGAAGCCATTTTTTGCAGTCAGTCCTTGCTTTTTGCTGGGAACAGGGATGGCTGCAGTAATCAATACAGAGTACAACAATGGCGTGCGTGTTTCCAACTCAGAGCAGACTTTCTGAAGGGACAGCTCTTGCATCTCTGAAGCTGATGTCTTTCTCAGTAGCGAGGGATTCTTGAGAGACACAATGTCAGAGCACTCTTGAAATTTCTCTAAAAAAAAGTTTACAGATTTCAGTCCTTAATTCCTTCACTTTAAAGGCTGCTCTAGCAATGTCTAGCCAAGTACCCTGTAGCAGACATCTCCCAAGTGGTTCGAGCTCTGCCTTTAACTTGCGTGCCTTTGTTTGAGAAGGCCAGCTAACTTGAACCTTAAAAGTGACAACATGATTAAAAATATAAGTTACACAGAGTGAATTGAAACCTTCATTAGTTCACACTTTGACATAAGCATAAGCATAAGCACAAACATAAGCATAAGAAAAGTAAGGAAAGTATGTGTGAACCGGGATTACATAAGCATAAGCACAAGGAATGGAAAAAGTTCCATTTTCTTATGCTTATACTTATGCTTATGCTTATGTAATCCAGGTTCATATGCCAAAGTGTTAACCAGCCCTAAGTTCAACACAAATTTAACTCTGACAGCAAATGTTGACCAGTGAAGTGTTTTATAATTGATTGTACATTGGCAAAGTAAAAAGGTTAGCTTGCGTATTGAAGTTCTACAGGAAAATTAATTGGTGAATTTTTTGGCATTGAAGACCTCACAGACGATTTCAAAGAATTTTCTTACAGTAAGCTCACCTTTACACCAAGCTCTTTGTTAGGCTTTTCTTTCGTGTCATTCTTTAATTTGTTTCGTGAGCTGGAATCGTCTTGTTCCAGAACTGAAGAAGTACAAGTGGTAGGTTGGCGAGCCGCAATTGGAGATATGTCACAGACAAATTTATTTGGCCTGGATGTCGGCATTGGACTGCTAAATATTTCTCTGGCCGGATTCTCAGCAGCTTCTTCTCCAAAGGAAAGTCTTCTGGACGAGTTTCCATCAAGAAATCGTCGACTATGCAAGTCATTTTCCACGGTAACAATGCTATCTACTAACCTCTGCCGTTTCTCGATTTGCTTTTTACATAGCCGACAGCAAAACGGAAACGTGCAACCAGGAGAATCTGTCGAGTTGGACGGGAGGAAGTCGAACAAATGTTTGAGATATGGCGGTATCTTTCGCAGGAGCTCTGTGATGTTGGTCTTAACATCAGTCCTCACAAAGTATTTGTCGCCCTTTTCAGTGCCTCTTCTGCAGAGAATGCAAATTTCTTCCTTGTTATGAATATTCATCTGCTCGGGGAAAAGCCGCTTGGTCCGCCATTTTGACAGCAAATTATAATGTATGCATATTTTAGAGATTTATGCAAAACTACAGAGTTCACGCTTGCGTCATCAGTAAGGAATTTTCGGCGGTAAATCGCAGACGTCCTTCACGCGAAACGCCACTCGGGCCGGGAGCGAAGAAGAACGGCTGTTTTCGCAGGCTATATATATATATAATCTTACAACATGAACCACAACTTTGTACTGAAAGCAATGCAGCAAAGTTCTATACGTAAAGTACTGAAAGCAAAGTTCTAATCTCAAACGTAGGCATAAAATGCAACAGAAACTATTAATCTATAGTAAACTTATGAATGGCAAGTATCATACTTTAGGAGATACAGGATTACAGAAATCGTGTAACAACTTTACTAGATTTGTCTACAAGCATGGTGATGGGCCCAGATTTTAAAAGAGAGAGCTTCAAATCATTATCTGAGATTTTGCTTAGTTTGTGAAGATTTCCATTTAGTGAAAGAAAACTCTCTACAGCATCATTAAATGCAGTAAAATGCAAAAAGTTGCTGTTAATCTGAATTACTAATTTACTCACGTGTTTTGACTTAATCATAGAACTTAAAAAAGAGTGATTGCAGTTTTTGCAGGTAATCATATCATCCGTTGTGTCATTTTCTATGTTTGCATTACACAATAAATAGCAGTGAAAATAGCAGTGACTTGGGGCTACATCTACACCAATAATATTCCCCACTATGATGTGTTCATGAAACATAGATTGAGAAAATTCAGTTATTTCTACATCCTCTATAAGGGAAAACTTAGTGTCAACACATGTGTTTGCATATTTTGTCATCAAATATTTTAACCTTCAAGTTTTCAAGAAGATAAGATTTCCCACGCTGCACTTGATCAATAGCATTCTCCCAAAGTTCTTATCTGATTGTTCCAGTATCATCAGAAATCATAGCATCAGTTCTGAAGCAAGTTGATCCACGTACGATTAGTTTTTGTTTTTCTTCATTTTTAGAGATCACTTTGATTTTGAGGTCGATTACATCATATGTGGATTTTGAAGCTAGGTCTGACACACTGACCAATCTGTTACTAAACTTTGGTTCAATATCAAAATCTAGCACTCTTGCCTTAATGGAGGTTTTGGCTTTCCTTTTGATGGTCAAGTCCATTTGAGTAGCATTCCTTTTATTGGGACTATAGTTTCCACCATGAATTTCCACTGGAGTATTGGTAGCTTCTAACTGCTTGAAATTATTTCGTTTTTGTGGGTCGTAACACACAACTCGCTGACATTCAGTTGGTGAGGTTTGCAACTGCATTTCAAAATAATTAGTTTTGGAGCTTTTGGCTGCAGTTTTTATTGGTGACAGCAGGTGAATATAGCCTTTGACAGGTACGGTAAATACGTTCCCTGTTTATCGTTTATCAGTTTTGTTGCAACATTTTGTATATAGTTTGTATATAATTGCAAATTTTACCAATTGGAGCGGAAGAGGTTTGTCATAATGGCAGCTACTGCACGTCGTCGTGTTGGAAGCCAAAGCTGGCCGGGTCTATAAAAGTGGTTCGTTTGGGAGAATCCGTTTTCAGTCTTTGGGGAGAAAGGAAACAAACCCTGGGCTTCGCTGAAAAAACAGACAGCGAGTTTGCAGAATTCCTACTGCATTGAAGGTAATGTCCTGGCATAGTTTGACGATCGATTTGGTCATCTTCAGAATGCACTGAACATTCCACGTTTTGGTCTGCTTCAACAACGGAGCCATAAGCATTTAAGCTTACTTCATCAGTTTCTAAAATATTGATGGATTCATCGCCTTCCATCATGAAATAAAATGTATATTTTGAAGACAATCTTTGACAACACACAACGATCTCTCAGTACATGTATATCTGCCGCGATCAACTTGCTGGCGCTAAGGCCTGGTGGCCTAGTTGCTGACCAATCAGAGGTCATGATGAACAAAAGAGCTAGTTCAAAACCAAAACAAACGGCCACGTTGCCTAACGGGTGAAAATGGGCCTTTAAAGCAATATGGGTATCCAGGATAACAGTCACCTCGACTATAAACTGCTGTACCCCCAAATGGTCTTGTATTTTGTAAATCTGTTGTGGAGGTATAATTTCTAAATAATGTGTATTTGTCATCTTCTAATAAATATAAATTGTCTTTGTCAAGTTGTGTAAACCTAGTTTCTGAGAAAATACTAATATCAGTTTGTGAATAATTCATCGCTTCGTACATCTTCAATATGTTTGTGTAATGATCTTGCATTGAGTAAAGACACTTTGAAACTAATTTGAGATACTTTACATGTGGGATTTATTGAAAGAGACAGTTGTCCTTCAGTTCTCAAACATTGCATTTCTGTTTCGACATCACCACTAAGCTATTTTGTTTTCACGTAAGTCAGTGATATGAAGACCATCTATAGTAGTCACTCTACTTAATCCCACATAATGTATATGAGGTATTGATCTTCTAGTATCAAAGTTAACAACTATTTTTGTTTCAGTATCACCTTGTGATCTATGGATAGTTTTGGCAGCAGCAGGTCTCAGTGGAAACTGCTTTCTTACAACTTGTACTGTTCTTGTCCTACCTATAGCAAACTGTGAGGTGATAGGTTTGATTGGTGTCCATGTTGGTTCAATACCCTGTACATATAACTGTCTTATCATGATGGGTCTTTTCGCCAACATCGGCATGGTCTGCACCCATAATGATATTATACCAGATGGTGTTGCTGTCTGGTTTACTTGTATGAGTTTTATAACATTACCAGCACCATTTGTCATACCATCATCTGTTCTAGTGTTAAGAGATACCTCAGTTCTCTCTCCTATTGCTAAGTTAAGTAAGGAATGCTGCTGTTTAGTTTTTCTAGGATCACTAGGCACTTGTTTCAAGATTTTGTCTCTAAGTTCTTGTGACTCAGCTCCTATGACACTGTCATGTGCTTTGATGGAATATTTAGGACATAGTTACGT
>BLFK01000093.1:398633-401133 GCA_014634185.1 Astreopora myriophthalma | reverse complement strand
ATTGTCAATATTTCATAGACTGTATCCCCTTTACCAGTTTCTTTATGACAAAGATTTTGTCTATGATGAAATGCATGGCCTTCCCCTCAACATCGTCAAACGACAGATTCAGAATCTACTTGGAAGTGGTGTTGAAGAGCTTAACTGGCAGTTAGTTGATGAGCGACTTAACAAGTTTCCATGGACTCATGAACATAGGACAGGCCGATTGCCCAAAGGTATTTCAACGCGATTTGGGTATTGGAAAGCAGAAGATATCAATCATTTTGCATTTCCTGCCATGGAAGCCTGCTTAGGTGACATGCTTCAAAATGATCCAGAAACTCAAGAAATTATCTGCTGCCTTGCCCGCATTATTGAGTTTCTAAGCAACCATGCTAGAAATGGCTGGAGCCATGCTGATGGTTGTACATTTCATGAAATGTGTGTGAGATATGCTGTACTAGTAGAGGAGGCCTATGGTGTTGAAAATTGTGTAATCACATTGCACAATCTCCTGCACTTTATAGATGATATTACCCGTTTCAGTTCAGTGGATAACTACTCATGCTGGACAGAGGAAAGGGCTGTAAGAAGGTACATTCTCACCTCTAACAATCACAAGAACATTGAAATTACTTTTGCTTTGAGTGAGGCAAGACGAGAATTTCTTAAACTGCGGGAATCAAAACAACTTGTTGCCGATGGTCTAACTATTCGCCAAGCTGATATTTCCAAGGTAAGTACCATTTAAATACTAATGTCATTGACCCTTAAGACCCATTATCCCATAAAATTCTCCTCATATTTTCCCATTGCTATGTTGGTAGAAATTGTGAAAAGATTAAAGTAATTTCCCTTTGGTCACCATCTGATTAAATCTCAT
Source organism: Astreopora myriophthalma (assembly GCA_014634185.1). NCBI lineage: Eukaryota > Metazoa > Cnidaria > Anthozoa > Scleractinia > Acroporidae > Astreopora > Astreopora myriophthalma. Next base: position 400,268 of record BLFK01000093.1, on the reverse strand, counting down.
AATTTTTTTTTTTCGCTTTTGTGTATTGACACTGTGAGGAGAGATTTGATGTTGATCAATGTTTGCATGCATTGACTCCTGTCCTCACGGAGGTGATGGCAATGAGGTTCTCACCACTTTTTGACTAACATGCTCTTTATAGTAGTATATAAGTTCAGAAACTTCATGATATGGTGCAAAGTGATTTTATTTCATGATACACTTATTATTCCCACTTATTATTACAGTATAAACTTGTTTTTTATTTGTGTTTTTGTGAAATGGATTTGTAAATTTAAAAATCTTAAAATTCAGTATTTACATGTGTGTCAACAATCTTCCATTATTTGTTTTTGTTTAGCCCTCAGCACGGTCACTGCAGTTTGCTAAGAAACTTTTTGACAGATCCAAAGGTACAGTAAATTACCAACGTTTGTCAGTGGGCATTCTAGTCGGTGGTGTTAAAAGTATGGAGCTATCAATTAGTGACCGGCGGATCATCAGCATTGCTAGAGGTGTGGCAGCTGACGATGTTCCAACTGTTGGATGGTGCTCCAGAAGTCTGTGGAAACCAGAACACTCTTTTGAGGGCCTGCTCTACAGAGTTGGAGAACATGTGATATTTGCTGACCCCGACAAGGGAGATACTGTTGTTCTACTTGACAGTTTGTTTTCTGTCACGATTAACAATGTGTCTGTACTTTTCTGCAAAGGAAGAAATTATAAATATGATGGAGAAGCAGAACTTGGTCTTAGGCAAGTCTGCCCAACAGATGACACCATCATATTTGAAGCTCCACTTCTCAGCAGAAAGGTTATGCTGTTTGCAAGGAATGAAAACGATGATGAGCAGGAAGATAATTTCAGAGATGGTCAACGCTTTATTCTGATGGATTACATGCGACGGGTATTTCCTGTTACTGAAGGGACAGTTGTTGTTCCTTACTATCCCGTAGTCCATGACATGGTAGAAATCAAAGGAGATCATGGGCAAATCTGGAAAGCTTGTGTGCTATCATTCAACTTAACCCGTTTGACTGTTAACGCTAGATTTTTTGTAGAGGATGGCACACAACCCGGTAGGTGGATACCTGAGAGAAGCCCAGTTCAGGTCATTCACTTCAAAAGTATCCTTGGAAATTCAAAAGGATACTGGCAGGTGGCATATTCTTGTTGGATTGATGAAGAGGAATAGTTATTAATTTGTCATTATTGATAATTATTTATAAATTTATCATTATTAATTTTATATTGTGACAATATAGTGTTCAGAGATGATGCCTTGATCTGCTTTTCAGAATTGTGTTTAAATGAAGGGATTGCTGTTTAAGGATACTACTTCCCAGACATGTGACTATATTGGATATTTTTAATTGATTTGTTTTGAAATTATGTTAAGGAGAAATCAAGTTTAAACAGAATGTGAACTGTCTTCCATTTTTTGCAATTGAACAAAAGATAGATGTTTACCTTATACATGTAAAGACTGTTCTTTAATTGAATTGAAAATAAATTGTTTATCTACAATTACCTCAAGGAATGACTGGTTTATTACTCAAACAAACCAAGTTTGCTTTCCTCTTTCTTTTTTATTGGATTATCAAATGCTAGAAGTGATTTTCCAATAAACTACCATCAATACTAACTTGGAGTTGT
>BLFK01000093.1:386133-393633 GCA_014634185.1 Astreopora myriophthalma | reverse complement strand
CTGAACATAGCCTGGTGCAGGCGTTGGGGTTTCAAAGTGTAATGGATGAGGGAATGAAGAAATTGATACCAGACTTTTATGTGCCTGTCCTTCATACTAGCAAAAGGAGAAAAAGAGAGGAGAGAGAAAAGTAAGTTGCCTTTTCTCCTTTCTTCTCATTTTCCCCCACTGTATATTCACTTCACTTAGTCTAATTTGGAGCATCTAGCTGAGCAGAGAAGTATGAAAGTATTCCTGTCCCCAAATGTTAATCATTTCTGTAATATGTATTAGGAAATCTTATGGTTTCGAGTATAACTGGAAGTAATTTTCTTTCAAATTGCACAAGGAAAAAAACATGATTTCCTATCATTAATATATATACTAGGTATACCTATCGATAGAGTGCCAACAAGCGATCAATGTGTGGTTTGATAAGGGGTTTGATGCCGAGGCATAGATTTTTGGAATTGATAGTAAAATTTTTGATAAGAGTAACATGGAAACTGTACTTAAGTTTGAAGAGCTTGGTAATAGTAACCAAGTCATTTAATAACTTGAACATGTAAAAGGATGTGAATAGTTTTTGTTACTAATGTAACATTATAAACAATAACATAACAAAGAACATGAATTGTGTTGTATAGTAGAACTGTTGCTTTGAAATAGCATAAAAACAACACTGAATTTTGCAGTTACAATATGTTGATTGAAGCATATAAAAGGAGTCTTAATTATTACAATGTTTGACAGAGTGAACAGAAACATGCATGTACTAGTGTTAGCGAACTTAGTAATGTTAAAAAAAGCATATGAACTTGAACGTGAAAACCAATGTGAATGGTTTTCTGTTATTAATGTAACATCTTGAACATCAATAGCATGGTAAGAAATAATACTAACTTGTTTTGTATGTATGTTTTTAAATAGCACGTAACGCAACATTGAATTAGAACATGGTAATGAAAGTTTGTTGAAGTCTTGATACTTAAGTGTTGTAAATAAGTATTGGAGTCCGTGGTCGGGCTTTGTTAATTCTGTATTCTAGGACAGTTTAACTTGACAGTGAAGATGATGATATTTCAGTGTCACTTTTCTGTTGACATTATATTTAAATTCTATGTCTTGGAGATCCATAAGTAGTTCTTCAATTGTATCTGAGTCGCTAAGTAATGAGATTGTCGGGTGGGCGGCGAACAGGGACTCCAAGACATCTGTAAATGCTGTTAACCAAATGTCTTTTTCATCCAAATGTACAAGTAGTTGTACAGATGCATCTCTTTTGCATTGCATCTTTCTTTGGCGGACTCCACAGTTTTTACATTTGAGTGTGTTCTGTTGGGTGATTTCATTAATTTTTTGTTTACATGCTTGGCAGGTGATGAAAATGCTTAGTTTGTTGATCATTTTGAAGCTCTCTACTTTTGCTTCTTTCTCTGGATTTTCAAGTAATGCAGGGCCATTGATAGGTGTCAACTGTTGATTGGCTTCTTTAAACGTTGTTGTAGGGGTTGTTCCCAGATGAGTGATTCCTTGGAAGTGCTTTACAGTAAGGTTTTCAAACTCATACGTGGTGCCAGTTTTGATGGTTTTGTAAAGTGGATCCCATATATGAATAGTAGCAGTTCCAGTTTCATCCTCCAGGACACAGTCTTCTTTTACAGTTGTCATTTCACTTGAGGATTTCAATTGAACAGGTTTAGGGTTTTCATTTCCCAGTGAAATGGAAGCAGTGACATTTACTTTCTGATTGACTTGGAGTGTGGGGAGCTCCTCAAGCGTAATCTTCTTAGAAGGCTGAGTTGAGGGCCCAGTCTTTTGGGATTTGTTGATGGGTTTGTAATCAAAATCAATATCAAAGGTTGGCGTTACCCTTACTGTTGATTGCTGGTTGAATATGATGTCATTGCTGCTGTTTTGCTTAGTGTTTTTGAGGGTTACAGCTGTTTTTGATGCTTCGTGTTCTTGTAGCATGGAGTGGTTTGCAATATTAAACCCTACAACTCTTCTCAATTTTGATGGGCTGGTTTGTAAATCAAAATCATAGCACTGATTTTGATTTCACGAGCGTTTTATAGGGCTCAAATTCTGAATGTAGCCACGGTGATTATCTAAGAAAGAGGGAATAAAATTTGAAGTTAGACATGAAATGTTAATCACAATAAGTTACTGCACCTTTAATAACATGTGGACTGTAAAATTCATAAGTGAACCAACAAATGTTTTTTTTTGTTACTGTCAATGAAATGTTTTGCAGCTCTTTGCAGCTTGTGACTATTGTCAATTGTGTAGTAATCAAATCAAAACATTGACCACAGTTCAGACAGCACAGTCAGAAGTTGGGAGGAGCCACCAAAGATTTCAGTGACAGTAGTGAAGTTGCATTTGTTAGTATGGTTGGAATTTTAGAAACTGCAATATATATCTTGTGTAGATGTAATCTACTATGGTGAGGCCAGACGAGGATATTTTTACAAAAATGATAAGGGGGTGTTCCCTTTCAGTAGTTTTTGCTCATTCAATTCCCCCTCCCCAGCCACTTTCCAAAAAGAAAACAGGAATATGGAGAACCACAAAAAAACAAACATTGTAAATTAAAGCTACAGGTACTTACCAGAGTTTGTATTTTCTTTTGACATGATTGACTGACAGGAGATCTGGAAACTGAAGAAAAAATAAACTTTTCAAACAGTGCAGAAACATTTTTTTTGAAATATCAAAGATTTTGTAAGCAGAAAGCACCGACAATTTGTTTCCTTTTTTTTTTTTAGAGTTTTACTTATAAAGAAAGTATCCTAAACATTCATAAAAGCTAACCTTAGGCCTAAAAACTTTTTCTGTAGGCCTAATTGAGGCCTAAAATTAGCTTTTACGAATGTTTAGAATATTTTTCTTTAAGCCTTATTAGGCCTAATTACGCTTAATTAGGGCTAAGGTTAGCTTTTATGAATGTTTAGGATACCTTCTTTGTAGGTTACATAATGACCTGTGACATGTGCCCTGTGACCTGTGTTTTGTACCTGTCGAACAAATCCTTATATTTATTCCCCAGAGCCTTGATGTGATGCCTTTTGTCTCGGACTGAATTTTAATATATCGAAATTGGTCTATTACATATATACATGAGGCATGTGAATGCTGACATGTATTTCCAAGTAATAATCAAACGTTTTCCTCATACAAAGAAAATGTAAATCAAGAAATGTTTTAAGTCCTAATATAGTACTATTATTTCCATTAAGGACATTGTATTTTCAACAATCCTTAAAGTTCCATTTCCAGAGGTGAGAAAATAAGGAATAAACTTCCTAGCTTTGACTCCGAAGGACAGTTTCTTTTTGTGGTCTGTAATCCATGTATACACCTTAGATGCATCAAGATTCTTTAGGGGATCTCGCTTAAAATGAGTGAGATGTTTGTACAGGCACCCCTCCTGGTACTTGAAAACCTTCTTTTCGACCAATCCTCTAACAATGTCATCCATGTCTTTCTCTGGGAAATGAGCAATGTGTTTCCTTGAACGTACGGCACATTGTAGGTTCTTGTCAACCCTACTGAAGATCTCTCGAGCTGCCTTTTCAGCCTTAGCTATTCTTGCCACTGCACTTTCTGTCACATTTACACCCAGCTTTGCAATACCTTGCTTAATGTAATGGTTGCTATGTTCTACTTCCAGATCAAAAGGAATATTCAATCCCAATCCACCATGGTTGTTGACTGATCTGTTCCATCTAAAGACAAGAGCTTCACTCTCACTTAGAGCCCCATTTACTAGAAGTAGCTGATATAGACTCTCTAGGGCATATTTGGTGCAGTGAGAATCATCAGCCTTGCACAGTAGCATGAGATACTTGTATTGTCTGATGATCCTTTGCCCATGTTACGAAAAATTGTATTGTGTGACTTTCTGGAGGCTTCGCGTGAGTTCATAGCTTGTTTATTTTGAGGATCTTGTGTAAGCGTTTCTGAATCGGTGTGTTTTGTAATCTTTCTATAATTAGACTGTTTTTGAAAGTTCCAGAACCTTATTGCCGTATTTAAGTAGACGAGTCTAAGCGGAGTTGATGACTACGTAATTTTCCACAAGCTGAGTAGTGTGACAAAGGTCGAGTTTATTCGATCGTGACTGAGGTCAAGTGTTGAGCAAGAGTAGCTGCGGTTGTGATTATCTAAGTTTGGCAGAGGCCGTGTGACAGTGTATTCAGTGACAAGTTGATTCAGAGTTTTGAGGCTGTGAAGACTACGTTCATCTGGAATAAATCGTTTTGTTGCTGTTCCGACAACCCTGCGTTCTGTTTAGTCTTCAGGCAATTACGTCCACTAAGCGAACCACGTGTAACAGCCCATCACCCTCAGCAACTGCATCTAGGAAGTTTAAGAAGAACAGTCCCTCAGCTAAAAGTGCTGTGTTGTAGTTGAACATGTCATCACCTTTGTTGGAATGCGAGACTTTAGATGGCGTGGGGGTAGAATCATTGTTGTTCTCAGAAATAATCACTGGGGGAACATGACTGAGTTCATGGTTTTTCCGGCTTTTTCCATTGTACTTAAAAGACTTTGAACAGCCGGGGAATCTATAAGGGAAGCGTCCACATGCATTTAACTCGATCTGACTAATCATTTCCTGCCTCTCTTGGACAGAAATCATAGTTTCAATTGTTTCATCCATCATTTCCTTGTCCACAACAAGTTAGTCCACAACCATTGCTGCTCCTTTGTGCAAGAACTGTAGTTGCTCCAAGTTATTCCACTTGGCTATATCTTCTGGTATAGGCAGATTTTTGGGTTGTTCAGTTTTGCTGGAAATCTCAAATACTTCAAAAGCTGCTGCTACAACGCGAGCTGTGACCTCAAGAATTAGGAAATCTCTGTCTGGTTGGTAGGCAGTGTGGGGATCTTCTCAGACATTTCTCCGGTTGATAACATTTCTATCAAAGTACATCGTACACTCATCATCAGAAGAACTTCCAGAGTAAAATCTCCTGAAAAGGGGCTATAAAAGAACAAAAAAGGCCCAAATGAACTTGTTTCGAATTTTCCTTTTTTTCTCTATAAGAAGCTACATTAAGTTCCTAAATTTGTTTTTGTTTTGTTATGCACTGAGACAAAAAAATTAATGTCAAAGTTGGGGGCCTCTGTGAACACAGAAATATTCTGGTTGTTGCTTTTCCACACCAATAGTAGCAACAACTGGCATTACTGCTATGTTCATAGGCTTGAAGTATTTGCCATGGAATAGAAATTAAACTGGTGTCTATTAAACACTGCAATACCTATCACATGTTGTTGATTGTGTACATACGGCAAAGGTGGATAATCATTCAACTTTAGCATTACCTCCAGAATCTTAACTCCAGTATGCCAGTCACCAAGCTGCATATTGAAGCCCTCTAAGCTGTCTTCTGGTGTGTACTCATTGGACACCGAGTGGATGCAGTTGACTGCCCTTTCAACAGACAACTGATCACCAACACAAAGCTGGTTAAGAAACTTTTTTTTTTCCATCAACCATTGTAAAAGGGATGTATGACTGAAATTTCTTTAGAACATCAATCATGTCATCTGATAAGGTTTCGTTTTTGAATAACACACCCATAGGACACTGAAAGAAAAAAAATTAAAAAACAACTCACATTAAGTCGTTGTCATTATTAACTGTTGTTTAGTAGATGTAGGACAAAATAATTAACATGTTTTTCACTTCCCCAAAATTATGAGCCAAAAACTCTTATATTTGTACGACACAATGTCATATATACGCAATATGCTCCTTTAAGAGTGTGGTTTAAGCTGGACGGTGTAACTGTAGCCTGCACGTGAATGTAGATCTTTCAGGCAACATCCAGAAGTGGAAAGTTATCCCAATTACCAGGAAATATTATTTCACTGATGTGCAAAGTTGATTGAACATAATAACAACTGCATTTTCATGCTCAAATTACTAGGTCAAAATGAAGAAAATACTCACAGACTTGGATTTTTGGGCGATTTCTTTGGAATATTTGTGGGGAATGTTCCTGACACAAACATCTCAACACCTGAAAACATTCTACATGGTCAACAAGAATTCTGGCTACAAGCATGATGTAGTTTTGACGTTGTTGTTGCTGATCTCTTACAGATGGTAAAAATTTTATGTTTGGCACAGACAACAGATCTCTTGGAAAACTGTCAAGTTTGTTCCCTGAAACTCTGTTTTCTACAATTTTATGGTTAACCCAGTGAAAGTCAAAATTGTTTATCTTTGCTCATATGTCTTATCTCCAGTTTGCCATCAATGTTATCAAAGATAATTGCAAATCCTGGATTTAAATACTGTCTGGCTTGGCTTAGTTCCATTTTGGCACTGTTCTTTTTCTGATTGCAAACGTCATTACAAATGTGCCCACTTTTACCACAATTGCCATCCAACATGGTAACCTGTGATGCCTTTTCTGTAATAAACTCCTGGGCTGTAGACATTTCTTTCTTCAGATCTAAAACACCTTGATCATGCTTTTCTCCAATGATATCTAACTTATCGCGAACCTTACTACTGGAGCAAGTTACTTTCATTTTTGCCAGGCGATCCAGTGTTGCCTACAAAAATAACAGTAAAACAAAGTAACTAGGGGAAGCCTTTGACACCAGTGGAATGTCATATTACTATGTTGTACTCATTAGATTATCTATTGTATTTTGGTATTATTTTAAAATCCTCCTACCAGTTGCTTTTAATAGCTATAACCAGTAAGAAAAAGGGAATTGTCAGAAGCAGTTTACAAAAACTCTCAGGTATAATTATAGCCCGAGATCTGACAGGATTTTAGCATTCCCCGCACATTTATTTCCATACATTCCAACATTGAAATGTACAGGGCACAATCTCCACATACTTGAGCAAGAAATTATCATGCAGAAATTGCTAACCACAAAGGCGGCGTTTTCAAATAAATTTCAGTGAAAAAAAAAAACAACAACAAAGAACTCACAAAAGGAAACGCATTGTTCAATAATACAATCATCTACGAATTCACACACAAGAGAAAATACAACATCTAGTAGAAAATGTAAAAAATTTGTGTTTGAATTAGAAAATCAATCAGGGAATCGAACTAACCTCTAAAGAACTTGATTTAAGAAGCAGCCCTAAAATTGTCGCACATCCATTCATGTGGGGGTTTCGCTGCTTTAGCAGTATTGATCCAGCCACTGCAACACTGGGGAACCATTCAGGACTTTCCTTTTGAGAGCTCGCACATGTAACCAAGAAGGCATAAAAAATGGGAGCTCTTTCTTTCCACTCAGAGATCAATTTCTGAAAATCAAATTGTGTTAAGTGTTCTTTTGTTGTCGCTCTGAGGAGTGAAGGCTTTCGTCTAGAGCACAATTCGTACAATTGTAGAGTCATCAGCTGCAAAACTTTTCCCACGATGAATTTCTTTAACGTCTCATTTTTCAACACCACTCTGGCAATTCGCTGGCAGGAGCCATGGACAATCGCTTTTCCGATTTCAGTTCTTTGCAGATTGATTTGCTGGG
>BLFK01000093.1:381133-383633 GCA_014634185.1 Astreopora myriophthalma | reverse complement strand
TCATGGATGGCTTTCCAAGAGAGTTTGCAAACACGCGTGTAAATGTTTATGGCTCAGCATTGGCCTCAAACGAAGAAGAAGAAGTAGACATAACTGCCGAGGTGAGATATTTCATTTCACATGGCCACGACATGGTCACTGAATTTATGTTCCACTAAAGCACCTGAATGGCTTCTTTCTACTTCAGGAACCAGAAAATGAAAGAGTGATCTGTTCCTGTTCAGGACAATGTGCACGGAAGAGGAGCATGTCCTTGCAAAACAGCCAACCTGAATTGTTGTGACGCTTGTACATCCGCCATTACCGATCACAGTTGTAGCGCAGCCACATGCCTTCACAAAATCAACGAACTGAACGCCTACTCAATATTGCCATCCAAAATATCGATGAAAAGCCAAAATACAATAACAAAGAAACCTATTTACAATAATTTAAGACACCGTAATAGAAAAATAACCGCGGATTGAAATGGATTTTAAAGTGACTCGCTTTCCCGATAATTTTCAACTGCGGAAAATTCATTGGTGCATCATGGGGCGCGCAATGCATTGAGGGTGATGCTGGGCCTTTAATGGCAGCAATGTATGATCGCTAGCCTCCGTTGCAGACGTCCTGCGGTGTTCGGGTCCGATCCCTCCCCCACAAACGTCTGCGCACTCGAGCGGGGATTTGTGTTCCGCCAATCAGAAACTAGCTCTTAAAATCCAGGAGCTAATTATATATGCGCAAATTAAAATCCAATATGGCGGACAACTGCGAAGACGAGTTTTCACGAGCGTGCAATGAAATAACCCAAATCTTTGATATTACAAAGCTAACTAGCTTCCAAGAACAAGCTCTAAATAACATAGGTATCCAGAGGAAAGATGTATATATAAATTTACCGACCGGATTTGGGAAATCGTTGATTTACCAAGCTCTTCTGATGCTTGGTAAATTGTTGTCGTCCAACGAGTCGCCTATTGTAATTGTTGTCTCTCCACTTGTGAGTCTTATGAAGGACCAAGTACATTACTTGAACAGCATCGGAGTGAAAGCCACAAGTTTAAGTCTGGCCGAGACCGAAAGCGAGAAGAGAAACGTTGAGAGAGGATTGTTTTCCATCGTCTACGGTTCGCCAGAGTCCTGGTTATCGGAACGCTGGAGGAAGATGCTACTAAATGCTGTATATTCTAAGAATATTTATGCTGTTGCCGTCGATGAAGCTCATATAATAAATCATTGGTAAGTTACTTTACTGATAATTATAGTCTTGATACAAATTTAAGAAATGCAAAGCAGGGATCCAAGATAATGTGTCAAGATATACATGTAGCTTATTTCCTTCTAGCAAATTTGTATCTTGAATTCAGGCATGATACAATGACAAAAATCCATGTAAAAAATTATGAGCTTTAACGACTGTGTTGCATTTTGAAATTCTGGTATTCCAGTTAAGACATATACATGCAAACAGCGTTATAAGCATTTAATTAAACTAAGAAAAAACTATCAACTTCAATACAATTTTCAATATAGATGCTATAATTACACTACATAATGACACAAGATATTTTTCTATAGCTACCTATCATTTTCGCAGTACATGAAGAGATTTTTTAGACTGACAGCAAGCCCTGTTCGGTTTTTAGCATGTTTTTTTATAATGTAGCTAGTATGATTCAATTTTTTCAAAAACATTAAAATGATTCAATAATTGTGAATTGTTAAACACATGTATAATTTGTAAACCATTAACGTTAATTTTCAATGGCTTTCTCTCTTACTATTTTTCTAGGGGAACTTCCAAAAGTGCCAAAAGAGCAGCATTTAGAGAAAGCTTTTCTCATCTTCACGAAGTGCGTTCCGTGGTTCCCCCAAATACTCCCTTTGTTGCCTTGACTGCAACTGCAACAGAAAGCACGAGAACCACAATTTTTCAAGCTCTTCGCATGAAAGATGATTGTGTCATTATTAGCCAAAGCCCCAACAAGCCAAACATAACATACTCTGCTCAATACATGGACAAAGGGAAGGAACCAGAACATTACTTTCAATGGTTACTTACTTCAGTCTCTGAAAAGGGTACTTTAGCTCCAAGAGTAATTATATACTGCCAAACAATTAAACAGTGCCATCTACTCTATTCCATCTTTAAGGCAAAACTTGGCAGTAAAATGTACAAAGATTGTGAAAGGAAGCCACACAATGCATTGGTTGAAATGATGCATTCTTGCACTCCAGCAGAGAACAAATCAAACATCCTAACATCTTTTCAGGACCAAGATGGGGCCATAAGAGTTTTGATTGCCACAATTGCTTTTGGGATGGGTGTGGATTGCAAGGGTGTCCAAACTGTGGTCCACTTTGGACCTTCCAAGAACATTGAGGCTTATGTGCAAGAATGTGGAAGGGCTGGGCGAAATGGTCAACAGAGCCATGTTTGACTGTTGTTCAATGGTGTTATGCTAATTCATGTGGAACCAGAAATGAAATTGTTTCTCAAATCAAAAGGGTGTAG
>BLFK01000093.1:363633-373633 GCA_014634185.1 Astreopora myriophthalma | reverse complement strand
ACGCGGGCTCATTGTTTTCACTAATATGTTCCATGGTAGTGGAAAAATACTAAGATGAAAAGGCTAAGATTTTTAGCATCTCTGCTGAATTGTTACGAATACTACATGCAATCCAAATTTGAAAGGCACGTTGATTACATTGCTAGCTTGTTGACAATATCACTTGTTTTCGAAAAACTGTTGTACGACTTTTTTCGTTTTTTGGAAAGAGTACCTTAGGACATGGGATTACACTGTCAAAACGCTTTGTATCTTAACCACGTCTATAGTTTTCAAATAACACTCAATAACAATACGCTAATGATGTTCAGAGTTCTTTTGTCTCACTTAAGCTCAAAACATAAAGAAACTGACAATGCAATCTATTCCTTAAAGAAATTGCTCATTAACGTCTCAGCAAAAACAAAAAGGACAAAAACAAGAAAAACATTTAGTTTCAAAGATAAACGGAAAAACAAAAAGTCGCAATCTACACTAAAGCCTTTGACGCATTTTTCAAGTGTGAATTTTTTGCTCTTCATTAGAATCATTTCTGTCCACGATATCGGTATTTCTGTCGCCTAAAGACATCACATCTTTCAGCAATGTTACTGCAACTCGTTTGCTTTCTCTTGTTGTTGAAATAAGCTCCGATTTTACGATGAGATCGTTTCTTTTGTTTCCAAAATTAACACTATTTGTAGCGTCCTTTTTGTCTTTGAGCAATGTGATACAAAAGAACTCTTAACGCACGTTTTCAGCAATCTTATGTATTACGGTACTCACTGTTAGAAGATTTAAATTTCCTTTGAAGATGAGAATACTGCCAAAAAAAAGAAACAAAGATTAGTACAATGGCACAAATTACATTGTTGAACCCAAAGTCCTAGTTTTCCGTAATAAACATCCTTCTAGGTGACAGACAATTGCAAATCGCTTTTCTGACAAAAACGTGTCAATATCATGTTCTCCAGAAATAATTTTCTCCAAATGCAAATTCAGGAAAGACACCCTGTAGTGAAAATTTTCTTGTAAACCATCACAAATAAGAATTATTCTACTTACCAGAATAATATAACTTGAAGTTGAAAGTTCCACAAAATGTGCTTGTCTTGACTTGATAATCTGAAATGTACAAGATTCAATGAGAACTCGTCTTGACATTAAAATTGAGATATGACAGTAAAGCAATGAGCAATGCAACATTACAAACAACCACTTCAACAAAATCGCAAACAAATATCTTACCTTGATGATAGCTGACTTTTCACAGAATAATATCCAGTTCAACGTGAGTAGAATTGACTTCTTACGAAAAACTTGAATTAACTGAGAAAACTATGTCGTCATAAACAGGCAACAGTCTCTTCCTACTCGAAAGCGATAAACGAGTAAATTTCTGCCACAAGGTTGCCTGTTTTATTCGCCCTCAGCTGTCAATCATCTGTAATCAGCCAATCATGAAGAAAGGAAACCGTTGTCAGGGTCGTTACATGTTATCCCCTGGGATCCTGAAAGCCGCACCCTATGCATTCATTTCCTTTCAGTGCATTTGTCAAGGTTTCTTTGCCACCTATTGAACGTCAAAGACCTGATGGCCTAATGGATATCACAACCATCTAGTACTACATAGGGACCCGAGTTCGATTCCTGCTCGAGATACAAAGAACTTTCTTTCATTTCAGAGACATTTGTCCAAAGCCAGTAGTCAATTCCTTGGGACATACACAAAGTCTATACCTTCATCCAAATTGAACTGATGAATCCAAGCTTGGTAGAAACGTGGAAATCAATTACATGAAAGAAGCCTCACAACAGAATAGCCCAAGTTCGTCATGACACTTTCCATCGTCAGGTCCCTGTGTGTATGAAATATCATTTCTGAGAATGAAAATTGAAAATCGTCCAAAATAGCTGTGTGAAATGATGAAATAATGATAGAAACAACTACATAAATGACGGTTAGCTTTCCATACAAGTCTGTCGATTGAAAAAAAAAGTGCGCGTTCTGATAAATGACGATTAGCTTTGCATACACATCTGTCCATTGAAAAAGAACTTGGCGTTCTAATCAGTATTTGAACTCGCGTCTTTGTGCAGTGTTCGTCAGACGTGACATCCACTAGACCATTGAGTCTATGATGTTGTACGTGGCAGTCCAAGTAATAGTTTGTGTTATCACACATTTCTAGTCCAACGACGTCCAGGCCCGTGCTTGCTGATACTTCTTTGAGCATTGCAGCAATCACCGGATCCGGGGACGCGTCTAAACGGCTAAGACGGTTAGCCCTCATGAGTGGAACAGCGTGCTCGAGAAGAGGAATGCCCAAACCCCCTTCAACCACTGGGGCGTGGAAGTAGGGGATAGGGGTGTCCCTCGGCAACTTCAACCAGGAACGGACTGCAGATCTGACCATCAGATCCAACCATTTAAGGTACTTGGCGGAGCTGTGCGTAAGAGCCAACTGGTGTTGTATCTTCGGCAACAGATGATACGTGGCAATATAGAGCCTCTGTTGGGGTTTGAGGGGGACCGACGAAGAACTCGCCAAACCTTCCCTCAAGATCTCCGCAACGTTCGCCCTGGTACGCTGGGGCGATATATCGACCCCGAGGTACCGGTAGACTTGGCTCACGGAGACAGCCGGGACTGTCTCTCCGGCAATCCCAAGATAAGGAAATGGGTTTACCACCCACCTCTTCGCCTTGCCATCGATATCAAGGCGCATAGACGCTGACTTCCCCTGCGGACCTGAGCTGATGCCCAGGCCACACAAGGGGAGCTGGGATTCCAGCTCAGATGCCAACGTCTGCAACCCCAAAGGGGTTGTTGCGATCAACGCAATGTCATCCGCAAATGCACCTTGGTTGACCCTCATGCCTCCAACCTCGCACCCCAGACCTTCATCCAAGCCTGCCAGACACATATCAATCATGGCGTTGAATAAGTGGACGCTCAAAGGGTCCCCCTGCCTGACCCCTGCCCAACCTGATGCGGCCACTCAACTCGGCGCCGATTCTCAGGGCAGTCACCGCGTCACTATACAGCTCGCGGATATACCCTAAGAAAGGCGGCGGAACTCCGAGTCGAGCGGCGGCCACCAGGATGGACTGGTGGGAGACAGTCAAACGCCTTCTTCACGTCCACAAAGGCCACATTAAGTGGCCTTAGGCTTTCTTGGTGGTGTTTGATAACCGCCTGGATAAACCATACCGAATCAGCCACGCCATCGCCAGCCAGGAAAGCTTTCTGGCGGGTATTGAACGGAAGCAAAGCCTCCATTCGCTGTGCGATGATCCGATGGAAGCACCGCACCACGATGTCAGACATCGTGATAGGACGGTACTTCGATGGATCACCTGCTCCCGGACACTTGGGGAGCAGCACAGTCTCACCGCGACGTAACTGAGTCGGCAGGTAACCAGCCAACAACCATAGATTGAAGTGCCCAGCCAGCTCTTCAGCTGGTATGGCCTTCACGTCCGGCAGGGTGCTGCCGTCGAGTCCTGGAGCACCATCCTTCATCTTCCTCAGGGCCCCCATTACGACCTCAGGTGTAATAGGACGTAACAACTCCCAACAGACATCTCTCAAGGGGGAAAATGTCCGAGAGTCAGGCGTGGAGGGAGTCTCGAAAAGATCACGCCAAAACGGCTCCTGAGTCGACATTGGTAGGGAGGCAGGAGGGTCGCGCCACGAGTCAGAGAGCACATCACGGGCACAACGCGTACGATCCCTCTCGTAGCAACGCTGCACCCGCGCATACTGCGCCCTCCTCCTCGCACGCGGCCCTTCCTGAACCTTGGGGGGTTCCTGGGCTCCTTGGCTCCGCCTCGGTTGAGGCGGAAGCCAGGCCTCGTAGTTGGAATCTACTGCCTCCCTGACCCGGTCTGATGGTTGACCGGGCACAATGTCCCCAAGCCTAAGCTCGCCCAGGTTGATCTTCGAGTCCTCCACTGCCTTGATGAGGTCGCCCGCCCAGTCTTGGGTCCACTCTTCCGAGCTCGCCGACTGGGCTTCTGACCCCATCGGGGCACCTTAAGATGGCATCGATGGTGCACCATGTCGCATTCTAGTGCTGGTACTAGCGAGGGATGCGACAAGATCTCTATATGCAGCCTTCTTCCTGAGCCCTCTGATGGAATCATAGCTCCTGTCAGGGATCTGCAATGCCAATTCCTTGACCCTGTGGCTGCCCGCATCTCTATCTCCCGTCTTGCGACGAGGACCATTTCCTCGTGTTCCCAGCGAGCCTTCCTTCTCTTCTCGGGCACGTTGGAGAGATGATATTCCTCCGGGTGGGCACTCCGTTGGTGAACAGAGAACCCCCGCTTAGTCGCGAACTGCCTGGAACAGTCCGGACATACACTAGGGAAACCCACCCGACTCGACCCCTCTCCATCAAGCCGATTGTTGCTGACGGGGGCCGCGGTGGCAGCCCCCTCAGAAGTGCTACGTGTACAAGTAACAATGTAATGAAGCCCGAAGGGGTTGTTAACCCCAACGGGCCTGGGTGAGTTTTAGCTTCCCTAGTGTGGCTTCCTCGTACTCCCCTCCGGCGGACAGCAAAAACGGATGTCAATGCGCTTCAATGAGGCACTCCCATCATGCACCGCCACCCCGGCGAGCGGGCCAGGGTAGGCTGATTGCATCTTCCTTCCAGCCAACCGTGCAGCCCTTTTCACCTGCCAACCCACCTCCCCAACCTCTGGCGGGGGGTGGCAGTCAATGATGTTCCCTCGGTCCCCAAACCCTCGGGTGTGACTCTGCTGGCTCTTGGTCTATGACCGTACCGTCATTCCAATGATCCATGGCACCAGATGGACTGGTTTGGGGTCCCACAAGGTGCTGAGCAGAGGGAGGAGGGCAGGAGTGACCCCGCACTCGTCCACCCCACCCAGATACCAGGGGAGGAGAGCAGGAATTAACCCACTCACCTCCACCCGGCATAATGGATTGTCCTTCTCAAAAACACACCATGTGCTACAGGCCGACAATAGGACCCCGTCCCGGAAGGGGACCCGATCTCACCCCACACGAACATTGCCTCACGGTCAAGGTCATATGATTACCTTGCCGGGGCCCAGGCCCCAGGCCCCAGGCGTGAACCCGAGGTCTGGGACTCCGGACCGAGCGCCACTCCGTGCCCACACGGAGAGGGAGCGTCAGAGAGCCGCACCAGGTACTGACGACTCCCGCCACGTGAAGGCTCTCACCCTGCTCTCACCCAGCCACATAACATAATGAATGAAGGGCCCGGGACATGACCGTAGTTGTCTGTCTGCTCACCTCGGGAGCCAACCGGATGGGGGGTGCGAGGATTTTGCACTTATATGGAAGTGCTCACCCATTCCGGCCGCGACTCTGTACCCGGTGGGCTCATCACGGGTCTTATGCAAGCCGGTTGCCACAGCAGGCTCGCACTGTGGCTCGGTAACCTATAATGCCGTCATACTCCCCGCTTCAACAGCCCCGGAGGGGTCAGATCCACGGGGGCCCTATGGTCCCACGGAAAAGGTATATAACACCCGTCGACCATCCAACAACGGAATCCTTCCCGCGAAGCCACCTTCTGCCGACTTCGTTTGCCCTCCATCGGCTTCCAGCAGCAGGTCTAGAGATGCCTGGCTTCACCCAACGGTCGGTTTCACCCAACGGTCGGGATCCACCTGTTACTCTGCGGGTAGGCCCGGGAGGAAACAATTGCACAATTGGGCTTGCAACAATTGTGTAACATCACAAAAGTGCAACTTCCCAACCACGCTGTAAACTCCCTTTGCTGCAGTTTCGCTAGGTAGTAGGTAGGGACAGTGGGAATCTCGTTAATCCATTCATGCGCGTCACTAATTAGATGACGAGGCATTTGGCTAGGATGCTACCCGGGCGATGAATTAGTGATGCAGGACGTCACGACCACCACTGCGCCTACTCTCCGCCACGGGCTTTTACTCTTTTAGTTAAGATGTAAGGCGGAGAGCTTTAACCGCAGCCATAATAGTCCGACACGTTGGGAAGGTTCCCTCCGGCCCCTGGCGGGGTTAATCCCTCATGCTATCGAACTGAGTAAGTCGAGCGGTGGAAGTGGGATACTATCCAACTTCCACGCTCCAAGGTCAGGTAACTTAACAGACCAAGGAACGCCCCGCTCACTCCCATGCAGCGCAACGTACGAGCCGATTGTATGGCCATCGCGCCCCTCCAATTGAGAGCTACGGACGAGAAAGAAATCTCCCCCGTACCGTAGCGATCCCTCACCCACTCTCGAATGGACGGAGTATCATAATATACGCATTTGCTGTCGTGGACCCGCGCAAGGTCCGCGTTGTCGGCGACGATCGTGACGTCTAAGACAGTCACAGCCGACCCCCTCGCAACAACCAGATCAGGCCTGCGTATTCCCGCCGGGGTGGGAATAGCAGGCTCTCGGGCGATGGTATACCCCTTCTGGGTTAGAGTTCGGTCGACAAGATCTAAGATCTTATCGTGCCTGGCAACGCGAGATGCGTGAGTCCTGGGACACACCTGGAGGATGTGCCCCAGAGACTCGACCCTGCCACAGCAGTCGCATCTATTCGAGACCTGGGGACGGCCCCGAGATCTCCTGAGCGCAGTGCCAATAAGGTTTCCCCTGACCTTAATGGCAGCAATATACGAGCCCGCGGTATTCGGATTACCGCTACTTCTCCCCGAGTTTACCCAGCGTTGGCATTCTGGAACCAGTGACGCGTTTGCAAGGCCACGGCCATCCACAGACTTGTGGAGCATCGCCGCCAGGGTCGTCTTCAGGTCACGAGACGATGTTATCTCGTGCCCATCCAACGACGTCCGGCGGGTCATCCTGGCCAGGCCCGCACTTGCTGATGCTTCCTTGAGCATTGCAGCAATCACCGGATCCGGGGACGCGTCCAATTGGCTAAGGCGGTTAGCCCTCGAGAGCGGAACAACGTGCTCAAGAAGAGGAACAACGTGCTCAAGAAGAGGAATGCCCAAGCCCCCTTCAACCACTGGGGCGTGGAAGTAGGGGACAGGGGTATCCGCCGGCAATTTCAACCAGGATCGGACTGCGGATCTAACCATCCGATCCAGCCATTTAAGGTACTTGGCGGAGCTATGCGTGAGTGCCAACTGATGTTGAACCTTTGGCAACAGATGATAGGTGGCAATATAGAGCCTCTGTTGGGGTTTGAGGGGGGCCGACGAAGAACTCGCCAAACCTTCCCTCAAGATCCGCTCAACGTTCGCCCTGGTACGCTGGGGCGATAAATCGACCCTGAGGGACCGATAGACTTGGCTCACGGAGACTGCCGGGACAGTCTCGCCGGCTATCCGGAGATACGGAAGTGGGTTGACCACCCACTTCTTTGCCTTGCCATCGATATCAAGGCGCATAGACGCAGACTTCCCCTGCGGACCCGAGCTGATGCCCAGGCCACACAAGGCGAGCTGGGACTCCAGCTCAGAAGCCAACGTCTGCAACCCCAAAGGGGTTGTTGCGATCAACGCGATGTCGTCCGCAAATGCACCTTGGTTGACCCTCATGCCTCCAACCCCGCACCCCAGACCTTCATCCAAGCCTGCCAGACACATCAATAACGGCGTTGAATAAGTGAACGCTCAAAGGGTCCCCCTGCCTGACCCCCCTGCCCAACCTGATGGGGCAACTCAGCTCGGCGCCGATTCTCAGGGCAGTCACCGCGTCACTATACAGCTCACGGATATACCCTAAGAAAGGCGGCGGAACTCCAAGTCGAGCGGCGGCCACCAGGATGGACTGGTGGGAGACAGAGTCAAACGCCTTCTTCACGTCCACAAAGGCCACATTAAGTGGCCTTAGGCTATCTTGGTGGTGTTTGATAACTGCTTGGATAAACCAAACCGAATCAGCCACGCCATCGCCAGCCCGGAATGCTTTCTGGCGGGTATTGAACGGAAGCAAAGCCTCCATTCGCTGCACGATGATCCGATGGAAGCACCGCACCACGATGTCAGACATCGTGATAGGACGGTACTTCGACGGATCACCTGCTCCCGGACACTTGGGAAGCAGCACAGTCTCACCGCGACGTAACTGAGTCGGCAGGTAACCAGCCAACAGCCAGAGATTGAAGTGCCCAGCCAGCTCTTCAGCTGGTATGGCCTTCACGTCCGGCAGGGTGCTGCCGTCCGGTCCTGGAGCACCATCCTTCAGGGCCCCCACTACGACCTCAGATGTAATAGGACGTAGCAACTCCCAACAGACCTCTCCCACGGGGGGAAACGTCCGAGAGTCAGGCTTTGAGGGAGTCTCAAAAAGATCACGCCAAAATGGCTCCTGAGTCGACATTGGTAGGGAGGCAGGGGGGTCACGCCATGAGTCGGACAGCACGTCCCGGGCACAGTGCGTACGATCCCTGTCGTAGCAGTGCTGCACCCGCACGTACTGAGCCCTCCTCTTGGATCGCAGCCCTTCGGGAACCTTGGGGGGTTCCCGGGCTCCACGGCTCCGCCTCAGTCGAGGCGGAAGCCAGGCCTCGTAGTTCGAATCTACTGCCTCCCTGACCCAGTCAGATGGTTGACCGGGCACAATGTCCCCAAGCCTTAGCTTGCCCAGGTTGATCTTTTAAGTCTTCCACTGCCTTGATGAGGTCGCCCGCCCAGTCTTGGGTCCACTCTTCCGAGCTCGCCGTCTGGGCTTCCGGCCCCATCGGGGTCCCCTCCGATGGCAACGATGGTGCACCATCACGCGCTCCAATGCTGGTACTAGCGAGGGATGTTACTAGGTCTTTGTATTCAGTCTTCCTTCGGAGCCCACAAATGGATTCGTAGGTCTGATTGGGTATCTGTGCCGCCAGTTCTTTCACATTCACAGACCCGGAAGCTGCCTGCATGTCGATTTCTCGCCTTGCTACAAAGACCATTTCCTCGTGTTCCCAGCGAGCTTTCTTCCTCTTCTCCGGCATGTTGGAGAGATGATACTCTTCCGGATGAGCGCTACGCTGGTGTTGCGAGAGCCCCCGCTGTGTAGGGAACTGCCGGGAGCAGCCCGAACACAGACAAGGGAAACTCACCCGGCTCGACCCCTCCCCATCGAGCCGATTGTTTCTTACGGGGGCCGCGGTGGCAGCCCCCTCAAAATTCCTCTGTGTGCTAGAAACAATAAATAGTAAGACCCGAAGGGCTTGTTAGCCCCAACGGGCCTGGGTGTGTTTTAGCTTCCCTGGTGCGGCTTCATTGTACTCCCCTCCGGCAGACAGCAAAGACGGATGTCAATGCGCTACTATGAGACACTCCCTCCATGCACCGCCACCCCGGCGGACGGGCCGGGGTAGGCTGATTGCATCTTCCTTCCAGCGGACCGTGCAGCCCTTTTCACCTGCCAACCCACCTCCCCAACCTCTGGCGGGGGGTGGCAGTCAACGGTGTTCCCTCGGTCCCCAAACCCTCAGGTGTGACTCTGCTGGCTCTCGGTCAATGACCGTACCGTCTTTGCAATGATCCACCGGCACCAGGTGGAGTGGTTTGGGGTCCCACAAGGTGCAGGGCAGGGGGAGGAGGGCAGGAGTGACTCTGCTCTCGTCCACCCCACCCCTATACCAGGGGAGGAGAGCAGGAATTAACTCACTCACCTCCACCCGGCATAATGGATCGTCCTTCTCAAAAAACACCATGTGCTACAGGCCGACAATAGGACCCCGTCCCGGAAGGGGACCCTATCTCACCCCTCACTAACATTGCCTCACGGTCAAGGTCATATCATGACCTTGTCGGGGCCCAGGCCCCAGGCGTGAACCCGAGGTCTAGGGCTCCGGACCAAGCGCCACTCCGTGCCCACGCGGAGGGAGAGCGTCAGAAAACCGCACCAGGTACTGACGACTCCCGCCGCGAGAAGGCCCTCAGTCAGTTATAGAAGAAGGTCCTCAGTCATGGAGGGTCATAGTTACTCCCGCCGTTTACCCGCGCTTGCTTGAATTTCTTCACCTTGACATTCAGAGCACTGGGCAGAAATCACATTGCGTCAACACCGGAGGCCGGCCCTCGCAA
>BLFK01000093.1:351133-356133 GCA_014634185.1 Astreopora myriophthalma | reverse complement strand
TGAAATCACAAGTACATACAAACAGTTACACAAATTACTTAATATCAAAATGTTCAAAATTACTAAAAATATCAATAGTTTAAAACTATTACTAAAAGTATATATTCACATAACTGTGAGTTATAATACTATAG
This sequence comes from Astreopora myriophthalma, assembly GCA_014634185.1. NCBI lineage: Eukaryota > Metazoa > Cnidaria > Anthozoa > Scleractinia > Acroporidae > Astreopora > Astreopora myriophthalma. The sequence goes on along the minus strand of BLFK01000093.1, from coordinate 355,999 downwards.
AATTTTATATTTACCTGTGCTAGGTAATTTGTGGTTTTACAAGAAAACTGTACATAGTCTCTACATTTCCTTGTTGTGGTGGGTAGGCTGTTGAATACCTTGGCTTCCTGGTCTTGGTCTGGTACAATGCCAAGGAGAGGCATTGTGTCAGTAATCACATTCTATTCTATCCATTAATTTTGTAGTAATTGAAAATGGTACAAGGGAATGTTACTTGAGATGGAATATCAAGGATGTTTAATCCCAATGTTACTATTGGCTGATACGTAAGGGCCAAGGGGGTAGGGCTTATTTGCTTACTCTTGAAGGGCTTCAAATGTTGAGATTTGCTACTGTTGGTAACTACTGTACATCAGTGTGAAAGGGGAAATATATCCATGCCAAAGTAATCAGCATGACTTAAAAACAGTTAATGCATATCTTGGGAACTTTCTTTGAACAAAGTTTTTGAGGCAGACTACATTAGCAACTGTTCAGACAATGTTAAAGGTCCATCCCTCCTTTTCTCTCATGATACTGGTGAACTCTTCAGCCAGCTCATTGTATGACTGGTAAGTGCAAGGTACTTCAATTCAAGCAAAGGGCCACACATGTGTGCGATTGGTCTCCTTGCTAATCCATCGACAATGTAGAAAGCAACAGATATCTTCTGATCTTTCAGTGGGACATCACTTCCAGTAACGAACTTAAGAAAGCCCTTCAGGGAGGAACGATCTAAGGACTCGATGAACTGCTTCAGGAATTCAAAGCTTTGCTTTTCTGATTCATTATTCGCCTTGGGTTGAAGTGCCTTTACATTTTTGGCATTTGGGCTCAAATCCAAAAAGAGTTCCTTGATGCTCTTGACACTACAAAAATGTAGGCCTGACTTTAGAGAAATGATAATTGGTAACCAGTACTGTGCTACATATCTTGGCTTTTGGATTATCTCTTGATGTGTCAACTCCATAAGTAGGACCTTGATGTTATCTTTGTTGGGCAGCTTGAAACATTCGTAACTGGATTGCAATTCTAGGAGGTCATCATCCTGGCTGTCCAAGTCACCTGATAAGCATTTTGTCAACACTTCTTGTTATCAGCTGTAACATAATACATGAATGAGGTAAGGAGGTCTTCCTTGCTGATAGACGCTTCCCCATAAATACAGGAGGCCAGGAAAACTGGTGATAGGCAAATTGGTACATATCCAGCAAAGCGATAGCCATACACCAAGAAACGGCAAATGGCTTCCCACTCAGTCTTCTGGTGATCGTGTCTTATACATGGCACCTTCTCAACATCACTTATAGTAAGGGATGCAAAGATATCTCTCTGGACACAAGATCCAACACCTTCCTTGTCTACCATGGTTGTCAATGACTCTCCAGTCAAGCTCTTGTTGCAGTACAGTTGGGTCAGAAAATAGCTTTATTAGGTCTTCTTTTTGAAGGGGAACGATGGACACTTTTTGAAGGGAACGATGGACATTTACAATTTGACATACTGCAGAAGGGAAAAAAGGGAACACGAGTCTGCCTTAAAGTATTGCAGTATTGATATAGATAGTAGTTATGCTGGTACAACAAAAACAAGACAGGCCACTTGTAACAGATAGGCTTGCATTGTCCTTGATTGTGGTAATTGATAAAACATACATGTATGCAATATTCCAAACAAAATAGAAAAAGTGCACTTTTGAGGTAATAAGAAACAACCACTAAATGTTCTCGCCTACAGCTTATGCACCCACCACTAGTTTTTACCACACCAACTGTGCATTATTTTCATACAACATAACCATCGTCTGTTGGGTTTGTTGTCCATTTGAGAATATAAAAAGTTGTCTGGTTGTTTAACCCATTGTCACCTGAAGCGCCCGAAACCGCCCGCGCGCAGAACTCGAGATATCCCTGAACCGCCCCAGACCACCCGAAAAGAGCGCGGCCTCATTCTGAGCTCTCCCCTCTCCCCCTTGGGGATTTTCGATATTTTGTTGTCATAGAGACAAAGATTGATAATTAACCAATCATTTGCCGTCTTTTGCGCATTTTTTGACAGAAGATTGGCAGTCTAACTAGGCCGTTATTTCTTGCGCACGCTTTCGAATCGTTAGTGAAATGAAAATGGCTGCCAATGTGAACGTTGATCCAGAACTAGCATCACTTTTTGGGGATTCGGGTGATGATGAAAGCTTTGATGGATTCGGAGAAGCCGATCTACCGATAGATTATAACTCCGATATAGATTTAGATGGGCTTGAGCCTGAAGAAGACGACTATCCTGAAGAAGATCAAGAACCAAGCGATGACACCTCGAATGAAGAAGAGGAACAATGGACAGCCGAGCTGAGATGCGTTCAAGTTCCAGAGTTCGTGGCGGAGAGTGGCATTAATTTCAATGTAGATAATCCTAATGAATTAGATATGTTCTTAGAGTTCATAGGGGATGATTTGTGGGATTTTTTGGTTAATGAAAGTAATCGTTATGCCCAACAGAAGTTAGGGGATGGGTTTGCTAGTTTTCGTCGCATCACGCGCGAAGAGTTAAAGGCCTTCATAGGAATAAATATAATTATGGGCATAAACCAATTGCCAAATTATTCGTTATTTTGGTCCACTGATGAATTTTTCGCTAACCAAGGTATTAAAAGGACCATGAGTAAGAACAGGTATGAGGAACTTAATTGTTATTTGCATTTTAGTGATTCAACTAAGGAACCCGCTCGAGGTAACGTAAATTTTGATCGTCTTTACAAGATTAGGCCTGTACTTGATTATGTGCATGGTAAATGTGAGAATAATTTTAAGCCCACTAAGAACATTTCTGTAGATGAAGGTATGATCGCTTTTAGGGGTGGATTATCTTTTAGACAGTATATGCCTGCGAAGCCAACTAAGTACGGAATCAAGGTTTGGATGGCAGCTGATAGTAGTAATGCTTATGTTTTGAATTTTGATGTCTATTTGGGAAAGGAAGGAGCGCAGTGCAGGATTTATGGCTTAGGTTATGATGTTGTGACAAAACTCGTTACTCCGTTTATGAATAAGAACCATCATGTGTATTTTGAGAATTTTTTTAGCTCTACAACTTTACTAGAGCATTTAAAGTCCAACAATACTTACGCTTGTGCAACCGTTAGATGTAATCGTAAGTACTTACCGCGATGCGCCAAGGAGAAATTGCGCCCCGTACAAAGGGTAATTAGTCAAAAAGGCAATGTAGTTTTTACGAAATGGCATGACAAGCAAGATGTTAGTGTAGTTTCTACTAATTGTAGTCCTCTAGCTCTAGATGTTGTTGTAAATAGGCGAAACAATCAGCAAGTAACAAAGCCAGCAGTGATAGATTTGTACAATAAGCACATGGGGGGTGTTGACCTTGCTGATCAACTGCGTCAGTATTATTCATTAGGTCGTTCATCTAGAAAATGGTACAGGTACCTTTTCTGGTTTTTAATTGATGTTTCAGTTTGTAATTCTTTTGTTTTGTACAATAACCATAGGCTAGGGCAGGGACAGGGTAAAATGAGGCAATTGTTGTTTAGGACTAATTTAGCTAAGCAGCTGATCGGTGGATTTTCGTCTTCTACTTCGCTAGGTCATTCCGCTAAGCACCGCAAGATTGAGAATTTGTCCCTCTCGGCGCCAAATGTAAATAGGCATTTCAGTGTTAAAATTGACGGAAGAAAGAAGGTTTGTGTCCAGTGTAAGAGGGTGGGTAGAAAAACAGCGAACGGGAATCCAGTCCAGACTAGTTTTAAGTGTTTGCAGTGCGACGTCCCTCCTTGTAAGACATGTTTCAACGAGTACCATATGTACAACGATTGATGCTTTCTTCATCACCCGAGTCCCCATTCATCGATACATCGAATCAGACGAGAAACAAGTGGCATTCGAGGAGCTCTAAATGTAAATATTTGTTTTGAACTGATTCATTTGGCTTCTATTTGGCTTCTATTTGGCCTTCTATTTGCGTTCTATTTGGCCTTGTCTTGGTGTTTTGTTTTGCTGTGTTTGGCCGCGGTTTGTCATTTCATTTGTTTAGTTAGCCGCTGTAGCTTACACATTTGGATTTTTGACACTTTTACCATGGTTTTGGCATTTATATTTTTGTCTTTGGCAAAGTTTGGCTGCCATTTCTTTTTTTCGAATTGGAAATAAACATTGTTCGGAAAATCAGAGCGTGTTGTTTGTTGATTCCATTGCGTGTGTGGATTGCATGTGCATTTATTTCCGTTTACAGGCTTTCTTGCAACTTCAAAATTTCGCTTTTTCATCGCCTGTTCTTTTCCATTTTGAGTCTACCTGACCTGAAAAAAAACTCAGATTACTATTAGTTAAGGTCACCAACAGTGTAAATATTAATTATTGTCCCCAACTTTCGGATTTTCAGTGACTCTAATCTTGTGTGTTTGTTCAAAGCATTGAATGTTCAGTTTCGGCGTTTTTCTTGTGGGGGAAAAAAATACTTTTTTACGCTTTTCGTGCCCCTTTCAAGCACTTATTTCAATCTTTCCAGCATTCTTTTTACAGATTCTGGCTGCTTATTTAGTCAACGTAAAGAAAAGGTTACGCTTGTAACCCGATCCCAGCTATGATTCTACTGTGCATATGGTTTATTTCAAGCTGTCGTGTAATCCAATATTCTGTCAAAAACTGCCAGGGAGATGTATGGTCACGCGCGTAATTGGCCAGGAAACAATGGGTTAACAGAAATGCTTGTCTGCTGATAAGACAGCATGAGCCAGCCGTGAATAATGTTTTTGAATGAATTATGAATTTATGGCAGAAAAGAAAGTTATTGATACCAAGTGTCTCTGAATGATCAGTCTGGGCATCCAGCTCCTGATTTACTTCCTCAACCCATGAAAGATGCCAAAGATAAAAT
>BLFK01000093.1:336133-346133 GCA_014634185.1 Astreopora myriophthalma | reverse complement strand
CCACCCAAGTTGGGCTCTTTTTGTACCACTACCCTCTGGAGCTTTTCCTCTACTTCTCTTGTGTGGCAAACTACTGAAGGTTTCCAATCTTCTCTTTGAATTGTTTTTCTCCAAAATCTTTTCAAGGAGATCCTTCTTTTCTTTCAACTTCTCCTTATTTTCTGGCTCCTGAACTTTTTGCACACAAAAGCTCCGAAGACGTATGAGGTCACCCCTTTTACTGAGTCCCAATGCATGCAACTCTTCATCAGTTGCATGGGCTGTTGCTATCAGACATCTGTTAAAACAATTGATACAATGTTAGGTATACACTTAACTTTGAAAAATAATACAGAAATCGTTTGAAATGAGACAAACAGCATATCGAATATGCAGACTGTAGACCGGGTGCAAAATGCAGACTAGGTACAAAATTTGGCAAGATTTCCGTACAGGTCCCTACTTCATTATCATCGCCAACTATTCCGGTCATGACGCGCCTGTAAACCGTAAACTAGCAGCGGTTTCAATGGAAAAATCTGTATCGAAAATGGCGGCCAAAAGAGTATTTTGCCCTCATGATTACCATCAGCTGCATAATTTTTCCAGTGCTGTGTTGTACAATACCTGAAGACAGGAACGTAGAAAAACTTTTTGCGAAACGTATTTAGCGGAAAGAATAATTCACCGAAGAAATTCGGGAAATGTGAGTATCATTTGACCATGTAAATTCAGTGTTGTCACATGTTTATAGAGCTTGAGCTATTAAACTTGAGTTTTAAACCTGAATGTCATGCCTACCTTTTTTCTTTTGTGTGTAAAAAGTACTGGTAAGTGATCTTTCGGAATTTGTTTTCATGCGGTCACTGGAAAGAATTCTGAGTATCTGATTAAGTGGAAGGGATGGCCTCTTGAGCAGTGCACATGGGAGCCAGCAGAGCATCTCACTCCAGGGTTTTTAGGGTCAGTATTTTCTGTATATTACGATTTCTTTCATTTAAAAATCTGTTTATGTTTTCGCAAAGAAACCCAGGGATTGAAGATCTAGAGTTATTTGACTGTGCACCACAAACTACTGTACTAATAATGTACATTTCGAAGATAAGGCAAAAAATGGATTACCAAACTTTCAACAAGCTAGATAGAGAGATAGATACTTTATTATAAACACCTTGCAGCCATAGGCTGAATTATGGAATATATACAACTTTGTCTCTAAGAAAGAAGAAAAATGATCTACATATTATAGACATGGCTAAAAATAAAACTGTTCTTCAAACGCTCGGTTTTGCATTTGGGGAGAGAAATCTCTTTTGCGGCTCAGTGCGTATTTACAACTCTTCCTTTGGAGGAGGAGGCTGTGGAGTCTATGGGTGGGGTCACAGACTATCTCGTCAAACAGATCGGTTGAAATCTTTTCTCTCCTCTCATGAAGTTTCGGTAGGCCAGCTGTTTCTAGTGCTACGCTATATGACAGGTCAGGATAGATGATCCTGAGTACCCTCCTTTGGATCCGTTCCAAATCTTCGCTGATGTAGTTTGGTAGGGAACGATGGAATACAGGACTTGCATATTCCAGGACGGGCCTAATGCATGTCACGTAGAATAGCACAAGTTCACTTGGTGCAACTCTGGATCTCTTAAGTTGTTTCAAAAAGTAGAGACGAGAGGAACATTTTCTACTTAATTCGGGGGTGTGCATGCTCCACTTTAAATCGTGGCTAATGATCATGCCTAGCAATTTGGCACTGGTGACTAATTGAAGAGGTTTGCCATTTAGGACTAGGGGTTCAAAATCGTGGTTGTTGTTTGAGAATCCAATTTGTAGTTCTTTACACTTGGCCTCGTTCAGTTGGAACCCATCGATACTCTCTTGTCTTGAAAGGTCATCCACAGCATCTTGAGTTTGCTCTCACTGCCCTTTGTAACTATTTCGGAACAAGATGTGTCGTCCACATATTTCACATATGTCAGGTGGGGTGTCCAAATCATTAATCATGAAGAGAAATAACCAGGGGCCTAATTTTGTACCCTGGGGGGCGCCGGATGCCACAGAGCACCCTTCGGAGTGACAATCTTGGGCAAGTTTAACTCTGTTTCCGATCCATCAAGAAGTCGACAATCCAGCTTTTGACTTGCCTCGGAATATCATATATTGTTAGTTTTTGAACGAGAATAGTATGGTCGATTGGGTCAAAAGTGTGTCGTTCGAGACTAACGCTAATGACTTAATCAGTGTAATATGAAGATTCTAAAGTTATAATGGCTTACGTCACAGTAGCTCGTTAGATTGTGAACATTTTCGTTGTAAGCGGAGGCACATCGAGAAGCCACCGGGTAACTATACATTTGATATTTAAGACCTTGTTTCTGCTTTGTAATTATTACTTATGAGGACGTCTATATTTCTTAGATTTCGAACGCACTCCTTCTCACGTATGCTACTGAATAAAATGGAACTGTGATAAGCCTGTGTTTGAAACCGATGGTGTCAAAAGACCGTGAACAACGAAACATTCGAAATCGGCTTAGCAAATAGAAAAACCTCCGTGGGTACAAAGATGTCGGCCGCGGAAGAAGCAAAACTCATCCGAAGATCTGCTAAAGGAAGATTCACAAGAAAAAGGAATGAGCTTCTCAAATCTATCGCTGACAAGAGAAACAGAGAGATTATCGAAAGCAATTATTCTCAGCTGGTAGAAGCATGGGGACTCTTAGAAAGCAAACACGATTTATACGCCATGTATTTGACTGACGAAGAAGTAGAAACTGCCGATAACTGGATAACGGAAGTCCAAGAATCATTCACGGAAGCTACGACTATGAAGATGAGTTACATAAACGACATAGTAGTATTAGAATCTAGAGCGCGCGCAGAAGCAGAGCATGAAGAATTGAGAAACAAAGAGCGTGAGCAAATACAAAGAGTAATTGATCAAACAGCGATAAGAAGAAGCACGGCACAAGTTGTTTTTGAAACATCGTGCCAAAGCGTTATCAACATCTTAGAATCAGATAAGGGTACGATCTCTACAATCCTAAAATTTCAGCACCAACTTGAAGAAGCATTTAAGAAATGCAAACAAACTAATAAGGAATTACTTAATCTGCTGACGAAAGAATCAGCAGAATCTGAAATCAGATGGATTCACGATATTCAAAGAAGGTACAACGGGATAATTGAAAAACTAGATGTGCAAATTGCTAAAGATGAACAACTAAAGGAATCAAAGCAAGCGATAAAGGAAAAAACGACCAACCTTAGCTTGGAGAAAATAAAACTGCCCAAATTTGATAGTGAAATACGAGAATATCCACAGTTTAAAAGAGACTTCCAAAGACATGTTGAACCCACATTAGACAAAGGCGATGTTTCGTACGTCTTACGATCCTGTCTCGGTAAAGAACCTTACGAAACAGTAAAGAGTGTAGACGATGACATTGACGAAATGTGGAAACGCCTGGATGATAAGTACGGAGATCCTGCCAAGGTTGCAGATGTGATCATTGACAGTATTTGACGAACCAAAATCATCAGAGAAGGAGAAGATAAACGACTCGTCGAGTTTGTAAACATGTTGGAAGACGGATACAGAGACCTAAAAAGACTTGGACTTGAGGCAGAGATTACGACGACCAGTTCTGTAAGCATTATAGAAAGAAAATTACCAACGCGGCAATGTCTAAAGCAGTCGCGCACCACGCAACCGCGAGAGAATACACTGACGAAAGACAATCGAATCAATCTAAATGTCTGTTCCACAACAACGCTGAGCACTGGACAAATGAGTGTAAATTATATCTGTCCGAATCAGTAGATGGAAGAAAAAGAATGTTGAAGGAAAAGGGTGCATGTTGGTCATGCTTGAAAAGAGGACATCGCATACATGATTGTAAAAGAAAGGGAAATTGTGGCATAAACGACTGCACGGGAAAACATCATAGAACCATCCACGAGGAAAGAAAAGAAGTCAGCGTCAGCAAATATCTGCAGCAACTCACATATCGATACATGTCTCCTGCAACTTCAAAGAATAAAAACAAAGAGAGGATACATAAACGTCATGTGGGACAACGCGGCTTACATATCACTCATCACAAACAAAAAGGCACGGGAGGAGAAACTAAAGGGAATACGGGTAGAGCTGTCTATCGTAAAAGTGGGTGCGAAGAGCGAGAAGATTGCATCAGAAAAGTACCGGCTATGTCTCATTGATAAAAAAGGCCAAATTGTCGAGTTTGATGTTTATGGCATAGACAAGATCACTTCAGACATTCAAAGCATAAATATTGATGGTATAGTTCCATTGTTCAAAAACGTTTCAAAGGAAGAAATCGTGCGCCCTACCGGAGCAATCGATGTCCTAATAGGCTATGAATACGCTGGATTTCACCCTGAGAGAGAGCAAACCTCAGACCATTTGCTGCTTCTGAAGAATCGCTTCGGCCGATGCATAGGAGGAACACACCAATTAATCAAGGAAACCAGTTTGAAACCTAATCTCAGTGATGTAAAAGTCCTTCATGTTATGAAAGCGAATGTAGAGGATTTCTACAACATTGAAAATCTTGGAATCGAGTGTAAACCCCGCTGTGGAGGATGTAAATGCGGGAGATGTCCCATTGGGAGTAAAGAATACAGCATTAAAGAAGAAAGAGAACTTGAGCTGATCGACAAAAATCTCGAATATGACTATGAGGACGGCCAATGGATTGCAGAATATCCGTGGATCAAAAACCCTTCTGCCCTCCCAGATAACAGGCGAGTAGCCGTAGCAACGCTGATCTCTACGGAGAAAAGACTCCTCAAGAACCCTCAGCACGCCAAAATTTACGATATGCAAATAAAAGATATGGTTGCAAGGGATGTTGCCCGTGAACTCAGTAAAGAAGAACTAAACAGTTACAAAGGCCCTATACATTATATCTCGCATCACGAAGTTCTCAAACCAGATTCGAAGTCTACACCGGTTAGAATAGTGTTCAATAGTAGCGCTAAGTACATGGGCCATGTACTTAATGAATATTGGGCAAAAGGTCCAGATCTACTCAACAATCTAGTGGGAGTACTAATACGGTTTAGGGAGAACCAAGTAGCATTGATGGGTGATATCAGGAAGATGTACCATACCGTAAAGACGAAGCCAATAGATCAGCACACCCACCGATTCTTGTGGCGAGATATGGACACAACGAGAGAACCAGATACATATATCATACAAAGAGTATCATTTGGTGATAAGCCATCAGGCACCATTGCTACAGTAGCCCTAAGAAAAACCGCTGAGATGGGAAAAGAAAAGTACCCGCAAGCAGCGCAAATTATCCAAGATAATACTTACATGGATGACATTATTGACAGCACTGAGGACCTACCAACAGCGCAAACAATTGCCAGCGATATTGAGAATTTGATTAACAAGGGTGGATTCCAAGTCAAGGGCTGGATATTTTCAGATGATCCTATAAATCAAGACAAAACGGCTATACCTAGTGAGCCAAATACATCGACAGAGAAAGTTCTCGGAATAATCTGGGATCCAGTCAAGGATCACTTATGCTTTGACGTTAAACTTAACTTTTCACGTAAGAAACACAAGTTGCACATTGAAACGGAGTCAAAGACTAATCCGCTCCCATACGAAATTCCAGAACAGCTAACGAAACGCATTATTCTTTCACAAGTTAATAGCATCTACGATCCACTCGGATTATCAGGACCTTTCACAGTGAGAGCGAAAATAATGATGCGACAGATATGGGCAAGCGACATCAAGATGAACTGGGACGATCCTATTCCGGAGGCGAATAAACGAGATTGGATAATGTTCTTCAAAGAACTACATGAGATGGACAATGTCAAATTTAAAAGATGCATGAAGCCACGTGATACAGTCGGAGATCCAATATTGATTATCTTTAGCGATGGGTCCAGCCAAGCCTTCGGCGCATGTGCTTACGTAAGATGGGAACTAAAGGGTGGCCTGTTTAAAAGTAGCCTGATTCTGTCCAAGAACCGCCTTGCCCCGATTAAGAAGATGTCTATTGATCGCATAGAGCTATGCGGAGCAATAATTAACAAACGACTAAAAGTGCTCGTGCAACAGCAGTGCAGATATCATTTCCAGAAATTCTACCATATCGTTGATTCACAAATAGTGCATGCTATGATTCAAAAGGATTCCTATGGTTTCAACACATTTGCCGCGACGCGCATAGGGGAAATTCAAGAAGACACTGATCCTAAAGATTGGTACTGGGTCGAAAGCGAGTATAACATTGCCGATTGGTTAACGAGAGGCAAGAAACCGAGCGAGCTTGGTTTTGGTAGTAGTTGGCAGGATGGACCCACATTCCTTAACCAACCCGAGAGTGAATGGCCAATAAGTCGTAATTACGCTGAACAACAATTACCGGACATGATGAAAACCGTAAGAATTGCGACTGTAGTTATAAAAAACGATATAGCAACCAGAATTAACATAAACAATTATTCCAACTATAAGAGATTGCTACGAGTAACAGCGCAAGTTTTATCGATGTATCACACAGATCCGCAACCTACATTCTTTAATGTCAAAAGGGAACCCACCGCAGAAGATCTCATGAAGGCTGAAGATCTGTGGATCAAAGAAGCTCAGAGGAACATGCAGGACAAACTCAAGGCAGGAAATTACAAATGTCTGTGTCCTCGCCTACGTAAAGATGGAATATATGTCGTGGGAGGTCGTGCCAGCAGGTGGATGGAAATGAGTTACAACAAAAGCGAAGTTATATTATTACCCTACAAGCATCGCTTCTCCCGTCTTTACGCAGAATATGTCCATAACAGAGGACACTACGGAGTGTCAACAACTGCCAGTAAAATTCGCTCCAGATTCTGGATTACAAAGTTACTTAAGATGACGAAATCGATCAAATACAACTGTATCATATGCAGAAAGCTTGATAAAAAACTAAGTGAGCAAGTAATGGGAGAACTTCCAGAGGAGAGACTCAAGCCTTCTCCACCCTGGCATTGCACAGCTATTGACTTGTTTGGTCCCTTCAAGATTAAAGATGAAGTAAGAAAACGAACGACAGGAAAAGCTTACGGAGTTATCTTTAACTGCTTAGGAACACGAGCCGTGTATCTAGATCTTACAGTGGATTACAGCACTGAAAAGGTTTTAATGGTGTTGAGAAGATTTGTTTCATTAAGAGGTTATCCATTCAAACTTTACTCCGATAACGGACCTCAGCTAGTTGCAGCTAATAAAGAACTGAAAAGTGTTACCAAAGGATGGGACTGGGAAGAATTAAAAGCATTCGGAAATATAGAAGGTTTCCAGTGGGAATTGACAACAGCTGATGCTCCATGGCAAAACGGAGTTTCTGAGGCCCTTGTAAAATCAGTCAAGAGAGCTATTGCTGCAGCCATCCATGAAAGCATTCTGACCTTTTCATAACTACGGACAGTTTTATTTGAGATCGCAAATTTGATAAACGAGAGACCCATTGGCAGACATCCAACATCACCCGATGATGGAACATATTTATGTCCCAACGACGTTTTACTAGGGAGATCAACTGCTAGAGTGCCCAGTGGACCTTTCAAATTTACATCCAACCCACAACATCGATTTGCTTTCATTCAAGGCATCGTTAACAGCTTTTGGAAAAAATGGACAAGAGATTACTTCTCCAGCCTTATTATTAGACAAAAATGGCACACTGCACAACGCAATATGATTGCTGGAGACATCGTCTTGATGCAAGACTCAAACCAAATCAGGGGACAGTGGCAACTTGGTAGAGTGGCAAAAATTTACCCAGGGAAAGACGGAAAAGTTCGTAAAGTAGAGGTACAGTACAAGAATCCCAAGCCAGGTGAACCTGTGACTAAATACGATGGGAGAGGTTATGTCACAGTTGAACGAGCTGTCCACCGTCTTATAGTATTACTGCCAGAAGAGGACAATAGAGACAAATCAAACTGATTGATTGTTGACTCTGATCATTAACTCAAAATCTGTATCTTTTGAGTGGGGGAGTGTGTCGTTCGAGACTAACGCTAATGACTTAATCAGTGTAATATGAAGATTCTAAAGTTATAATGGCTTATGTCACAGTAGCTCGTTAGATTGTGAACATTTTCGTTGTAAGCGGAGGCACATCGAGAAGCCACCGGGTAACTATACATTTGATATTTCAGACCTTGTTTCTGCTTTGTAATTATTACTTATGAGGACGTCTATATTTCTTAGATTTCGAACGCACTCCTTCTCACGTATGCTACTGAATACAATGGAACTGTGATAAGCCTGTGTTTGAAACCGATGGTGTCAAAAGACCGTGAACAACGAAACAAAAAGCCTTACGGAAGTCAAGTAGGACTACTCTTGCCGTGGCACCATTTCCATCGGTGTTAACAAGCCAATTGTGCGTCATGTTGACCAAAGCATGTGTAGTAGATAATTTGGAATAGTTCCGAATTGTCGAGGGTCCATTAATACATTAAGGGTTAGGGTTGTTTCTCAACAATGTGGTCTTCAGTGAGTTTGGAGAAAATTGGCGTGAGGGAAATGGGACGGAGGTGCTTGTTAATATCATTAATGGGCCTTTGTTTTGGGACCGGGACTACATCAGCCTCTTTCCAAGAGTGCAAAAGGCGGGATTCGTGGAACGAGGAGTTAAGGATCTCGGAGACTGGTCCCGCCAAGAGATCAGCGTATTCTTTTAATAACTATACCGGGTTGCCGTCTGGCCCATGTGCTTTGGAGGGGTTGAGTGCGGACAGTGTCATAAAAGTCGAAAACTCTGATATCGTATACGGCATAACTTTCGTCGTTGATTTGTGTTGGATCAAAAGGACTGTGGGTAAGAGGCTCAAAACTCTGCATTGGAGTCAGGAATGCTGAATTGATGTGATTCGCCAGGTCACCTGGTGTAAAACCTAGGTGTTGCAGTAATTTGCTGGTGTCGTCCCGCGTTTCTAAGGCAGGTGTCATGCCACTGAGCTTTTTCACCTCTTTCCACCACACAGATGGCTTACACAAACTGCCCGAAAACTGGTGGTATTTTTTGAACAGGGATGGTGAAGGCCAAGCTGTCAAGCCCCCTCTAAAAATAAAACCATTTCTGAGTTGGACTCCTGCCGTACAGGTTTTTAGAGAGGGTAAACTTCTGCCTTCACCTAGGATGCCACTTGAAAAAAATATTTGTGGACATTATTTGTAGATGCCCGTGTGGTGTTGAAAACTTGTTTCAGTGAATAGCTTGACTTGACTGTGTCTATACTCTGGCTGTTGGGAAGGTATTTCTAAGAAAATAGAGACTGTGCAGTAAAAAACTTGCTCAAGTAAATCTATCTGCTACATGCACATGTGAGCTATTTTTGCATTATTTTCCAATCAACTGAAGGTTACTGGGTGTCCAGTAGTTCTAAAACTCTTCCTAGCTGCTGGGTATATAGATACTGATCTGATCTACTCGTCATGTGATTTGCTCTTCAGATTAACTTGTAGCACTACAAGATAGCATTGCATCCTTAAATATTTGTTGGAGCTTTTTAGGTTTCTGGCACGAGTTGTTACCCCCATTCTTTTAAGCCTGTCTCTGATATCAGTGGGGGTCATGTTCTCAATATCTACTTGATTTGTTTCCCATAGTTCATGCAGGTTTGATGTTTTCTCTGCTTGCATGTTTGATAGCTGTTTTGCCCGTTTCTCCTTGATGTCATTTTCCCAGTAGGCAGCTTTCCTTTTCTTGTACTGTCTAGGAGTTCGTTCAAAATTACTTAAATGTTCCTGTCTTTTGAGGACTAGAAGCACAACTTTAGATGCATCCCATTTGTTTGATTTTTGGAGATGTATTCATCAGCAGTCATCAATTTTTTTCTCCACACCTATTTAAAAAAATAATGAAGGGCATTCATTTGTTAGCATACAGAAAAGTGGGCATCACTGCCTACATAGTGTTTTTTCCCCCAGCTTTGTAATAAGCGATTGTACAATGAGTCAGTTTTGCTAATCAGTATTGC
>BLFK01000093.1:321133-333633 GCA_014634185.1 Astreopora myriophthalma | reverse complement strand
ACAATTTAAAACCCCTGCCTTAATGAAACATTTAACAACTATTGATTTTGGAACATCATTCCATGCCATAGCAGTCCATCTTATTGCCTGCATAACATCTACAGACTTGCAAACTTCAGATGCAGTGCTACAATCATCCACTTTATTGACCACATGTGTCAATAGGCACTTATAGTACTTGAGTTTAAATGTCTGTATTATCCCAAGGTTGAGAGGCTGCAAACGAGATGTGGTGTTTTTAGGCAAAAAGACGATTTTTATCTGCGAGAACTTGTCATTAAGATCTTCGGGATGACATGGCACATTATCCATGAGGAAAACTACTGTATGTTTTTCTCTTCTTAATCGAGCATTCAGTTTTCTTAGAATTTCAGTAAGGATGTCACTTTCCATCCAGGCTTTGGGTTGACTGAAGTACTTGCATGGAAGTGTCGCTCTATCCAAGACTCCCCTAAAGCATCAAGGATTGCCTGACTTGCCAATAACGATGGGCTTCTCTTTGTCCCCACTCGCATTCACGAAGAAAGCACAAGTCAGTCTCTCCTTTGATCTCTTTCATCCTGTGCAATTACCAGATGCTTGTGACAGAGACTTGTTTGGCAAGGCTCTAAAAAGCTGCCCAGTCTCATCCATGGTCCATATGTTCTCTGGCGCATATCCTTGAAAGAGTTCTGGAAGTCTTTCCTTCCAGGAATCGACTATTTCTTCACGGACATCTCCTGCTTCTCCAGAAATGAATTTAGCCTTAATCCCGTTTCTGCTTTTGAAGCGATCAAGCCATCCGTTTGAAGCTTTAAATTCGTCTTGTGAGATGTCTAAACCCTGAGCGATTTGCATGGCCTTTTCTTGTAACATGGGCCCAGTGATAGGCATGTTTTTGCTTCTCGCCTTCCTAAACCAGTCCAGTAATCTGTTGTCAATTTCCTCATTTCTTGCTCCGCTTGATCGTTTTGTGTTACTGCTTGAATTAGCCTGAAATGCCTTCAGGATCTCTTCCTTCTTTAGTAAAATACTCTGAATTTGGGTTTCCCCACAATGAAATTTTTCCGCAAGTTTTCTTGCACTCTCTTGAGGATTAGCTTGGCTATATTTAATAACGTCAAAACGTGTTTTTAAATCAAGCTCTTGTCGTTTCCGTTTGCCAGTAACTGACATGGCGAAGCACTGTTTTTTTTGCTTGTAGTGCACGCTGTACCATCTCTCTGTAACTGAAACGTGACTGTGGATGGTACTGCAGTGCAGCTTAGGTGTCAAAACTGGATATACGCCCACCCAAAACCAGACAGCATACAGAAAGCTTTGTTTATACAACACCACAGTTTAAATGGACGTGTTTCTCAATTCACACTCCACTGACACTCATGGCAAACAAACGTGCGCCCGAGAGTTCTACTTTTTCGTGTGCTTTGTCTAATTTAAAAGAACTCGAAGTTCCATCTTGGATTAGGGGATATCATGCGTACAAAGATTCTTGGGAGATGGAGATTGGGGAAGTCCTCGAGTTACAGCATGAGCCCAAAAATCTTCAAGACAAGAATGCGATCGCTGTTATTAGAGATGAAGAAGAAGTTGACCACATACCACGGGCACTAGCTAGCTAAAAGCGAGGAACAGGGATTGTTAGACATTTCTTAACAAAACCTGAAAGCAAGGGAACTGTTAAAGCTGAAGGAAAAGCTGTTAACCGAGGCGGTGGATATGGCATGGAAGTCCCTTGCGTTTACAGATTTACGGGGCAGCAGAAATACGTTGAAATGCTAAGAAACCTATTGGACCTTCAGAACATTCTTTCTGTAAGAAATGTTCACAAAACAGACGAAACCTTAAAGAGAGCCAAGGAGCAGGAAGGTAGCCGTGTGAAAAAAACCAAACTGTGTTAAAAACAAGTGAAATGACTGACTACATTGCTTTGCAATTTAGCTAAGCGGATGTAAAACCACGGTGGTGTTAGTGTTTTACTGTTGTATCAGGTTATTGTAATTTGCTATTTGATGTTATGAGTGATCAGTAAAAGGACATATTACAGCTGCATTTGGTTTGCGTGGTCGTATTAACGGGGTAAAATTGTAAAGGATTATACAGGTTGGGATTTCAGAATGTGGTCGTTGGTAGTATTAACAGGGTGGTCGCATTAACCGGGTTTTCTTACGAGGAAATGTATGGGTGTTTCGCCGGGACAAAAAAAGTGGTCGTATTAACGAGGTGGTCGTAAGGCGGGGTTCCACTGTAAAGCCGGATCAGTCTGACAATAAATAACAGTGCTGAACTTTACGGCTTTTAGCTTAGAGCCATATCAATACACACTATTCACATGTACATGTGGCCGAGTTTTCTGAATGTTGTGACGGTAGTTAGCAAGCGACGCTCCAGCTTCAAGTTAAACTCGACAACCGATAAATCTTCGTGTGTTTAGTTTAGTGGAATTTATCTCCAGCAAATGTACCAGAGGCTGTGTTAAACATACGTCGTTGGATGATGTATCCGCCATGTCCATCTCAGTAGCCATCTCGGACGTACTTGTATGTGGACCGCTTAGTCACATAACTCGTCATATAACTCGTCAAATAACTTGTCACATAACTCGTCAAATAACTTGTCACATAACTCGTCAAATAAGTCATCACATAACTCGTCAAATAAGTCATCATGTAACTCGTCACGTAACTCGTCAGATAATTATGTTTTATTATGGCCCTTTGTGGGCTCCGTAGGTTTTAATTCAAGTTTGCTTTATTAAAAGTACTGAATCATTTCCCTTTTACCACTGTATATAGAATTCCAACATTTTATTTATCCAGGGGAGCGTCATGGAATTTCAGGACGAGTTCCAAGGGAGGGTTGGGGCATTTTAATCCCCTTCCTTGAAAGGTTCATTTTATTTTCATTGCTTCACTTAAAATATTCACCCCCCTCCCCCCTGCTAATTTCTGACAAGTCCCTAACTCTGATTTTTAATATGATGAGCAAAGCAGGCACAGTGTAGTGTTTATCAGGGAATCTGATGTGAAGTAATTACCATAAAAGTTGCTTTCATAAACGTGATTTTTAATTTTTCATTAATCATTATTTCATGAATCATTATTTTTATTTTTCATGAATCATTATTAGACATCAATAATAAGAATCTTGTCACCAAATTTCAGGGACACATACCTCAGCAACATGTTGCTGGGTTTGGTCATAAAATATTTTCATTATGATCCACACTTCATGAATTCAATTTCCTTCTAAGGAAATTTAAATAATATATTATGTCACTATATTTCTTTGAAAAAGCACCAGAACAGGGTGGCTTTATTGAAGGGAAGAGGGGGGAGGGCACTTATTACAGAGGGACAAAAATTATTAGAACAGACACTGAGTCACAAACATAAACTTGATGGACGTGATTGAATGTAACTAAAGGAAAAGAACCTTTTCTTGTATTTCAAAATGTGATAAATTTCTTGTAAGAGTGGACCTGGACAGGATTTAACAACCTTGTAATTTCTCTACTATTTGAATTGTTTTTGCATCATCACCATCATCTGATCCTGCATCATGGCAAATTGTTGCTGCTGTTGCTGTTGCTGCATTTGTTGATGCATCTGTTGCTGAAACATCCACGTCTGTTCATTGTGTAATCTTTGATTGGCTTCCAACTGCTTCATGAATTGTTCATGTTGCATCCTTTGCATCTCTCTCTATTTTCTGTCCTTTGCCTCCTGTTCCTTCATCTTCTCACACTTTCAGCCTTTTCCT
Organism: Astreopora myriophthalma; assembly: GCA_014634185.1. Classification (NCBI taxonomy): domain Eukaryota; kingdom Metazoa; phylum Cnidaria; class Anthozoa; order Scleractinia; family Acroporidae; genus Astreopora; species Astreopora myriophthalma. Next base: position 329,892 of record BLFK01000093.1, on the reverse strand, counting down.
TTAACCACTCCAGTGCCTCCCCTCCAGATCTTCTTCTCTTAGTTTCCTTCTTCCCTTGTTCTCTCTTCTTCATGCCTCTTCCTTGTCTCTCCAAACCTCTCCAAAGCCCTGTCTCTCATTTCTATGGCTTACTTTTTTTCACTTGCTGCTGCCTCATTTTTTGCTCCATTCTGCTCTTTTTGCCTCTTCCTCCAATGCAACCAACTCTTCAACCAAAATCTCGACTTCTGTCGGTGCTCATCACCACCACCACTCTCTTTTTCCTGTCTTGACATTTTTGTCTTGACATATTTTTGGCCAATAGGGCAGAGACCAGGCGGCCCCTCTCTCCCAGCTTTGCTATTCACAAACACCCCTTCTGCAGCCATGGCCCGTAACAACTTCAGAACTTTAGCCTCTGTCCATACTATAATTGATCTGGGAATTTGAAATAAAAATAAATTTTCCTCTTAACACTTAAATCTACAATATCCATTGTGGCGAGGAAACAAAAATGCAATTGCGACATAAAACTATTACAAATTCAGGTAACAACAAGGGGCCATCAATTTGTTCATAACTTCCCTGCTTAGTGTCCACTGGGAAGGGAAGTACAGTGGGGGGCAGAATAGGTAACACAAAGCTTCAGTTCGTCTTAACATCTTGACAATGTGAAAACCCAAATGATGGTGATTTCCGAACGTAACTTGGTGACTCTTCCTGGACTTGAAGAAGGCAACTCTCATTTGATAGTATGTTTCATCTAATAAAAAAAAAAGAGATGACAATACAACAAATTAAGTGATTAAATTAATAAATCAATCAAAATCATGATTTTTTTTCTGAAAGGCTTCAGAGATTATTGATACACATTGTCTAGCTGTTTCAGTTCTTCAGTCATGATTTTCAGATCTTCATTTTCATATATATTTCTACATTCAGTTGGTTTCTTCATTTTGTGCCCAACAACAACGTATACTATGCTGAATGTGACAAAATATCAAGGCGACTAATAAATAAATCAAGTCACACAATTTTCAGCCAAGTTGCCTAGAATCAGTATCAATTTGTTTGTTTACTAAATCATGCTTCGGGCAATTGATATTAACTCTTCTCTCGTACAATTCATGAATTCAGTGTGCGTAACACGTGTAGCTCGAATGTCAAGTTCGATGTTATGTAATTCAAGATGCTGTTTTTATAAATCAAGATGCTGTTTTTTATAAATCAAGAAGTGAGATGGACAGCTTTTGATCAGGTTCGCTATGCTGAATGTGACAAAATATCAAGGTGACCAATAAATAAATCAAGTCACACAGTTTACTATAAAAAAAATTGATGCTGATTGTAGGCAATACAATCAGTATCAATTTTGTTGTTTATGAAATGATACTTCCTGCAATTGATATTGACTGTTCTCTTGTACAATCATGAATTCAATGTCCGTATCATGTGTGCGTTGAATGTCAAGTTCGATGTTATGTAATTCAAGATGCGGTTTTTATAAATCAAGATGCTGTTTTTATAAATCAAGAAGTGAGACAAGAGCTTTTGATCAACGCTATTTTCGAGGGCGACTGAACACCAATAATGGCTGCTAACAGGTTCTTCATCCTGAACACCAAGGAGTTTTTCGAAGGTTTAGTTGCCCTTTTGCAGCAGTGTGGACTATGTTGTCAAGAGAATTTGGATGGTGGGCTTGCAGAATTCCTTGGAAGACGTCTTGAAGAATATCAATGTACTTTGCAGGTGATGTATGGCCGAGTAAGGGAGTCTGTTGCTTTTCAAGAGACGCAACTCACTCAAGATATGGAACGTTTGATCCAAGTAATTGGTACACAGTTGGAATCCCTGGCAACACTGTACAGTGACCATGATCAAGAAATTGATGAAGAACTGACAGACATGGGGGAGGATGCAGCCCTTTTTACTATTGCAAGATCAGGTAATCCAGGAAGGCCAAGGTAGGAAATTACGCAGGAGCAAATCCATTGACTGCGGGAGGCATTGGGATTTCGTTGGGTAGAAATCGCTAGAATGCTTGGCATGTCAACTAGGACACTCAGTCGTCGGCGTCAAGAATTGTGTTTGCCACTTGGCCGTCAGCATAATTTTTTGTCGATGTCTGATGAAGAATTGAACAGTGTTATTAGAAACATTCTGTTGATAACTCCTCAGTCAGGTGTGGGTTTAGTTCAAGGAGCTCTCAGATCAAGAGGCTTAAGAATACAAAGGCGTCGTGTAATTGAAGCCCTTTAGCGACTTGATCCTGTAACATCAGTGTTGCGACAATCTGGCCATGACTTAAAACGAGTCTCCCTCTAGATATCATATCAGACGGTAGCGGGTCCATCAGGTGTGGTGACGTCCATCCAGTCAAAGCTTCCCTTAGAGCCTCAGCACTATCCGTGACATCTGGAATGGGAACCGTGTTCGTGTATGACGGATCATTGCTTATGCCATTGAACAAGTCATCCACCGACATGTTCTCAGAAATGTCACACCTAGTGATCCCTTGTGCCACTGGTGGTTCAACGCCTCGAATCTCGGGGTTGGTCATTCTTGTCATAGTACTGGCATTCAAGTTCACGGGGTCCATCGATTGTAAGGGCAGAGTCTGAACCGAAGTCTCTACTAGTTGTCACAAAGAGTTCTGAGTCTCCGGGGGAGTCCCTACCACCATGAGCGATGTTGGGATAGTTGGTTCCGGTACTTGAGGTGTAGTAGCCATTGGCACTTCTATTGCCATCGGTGTATTGTGGGGTGAACGCTGGTGCTCGGCATCAGTCATAGTAGAACCAGTTGTCACCGATCTGCTCATAGAGGTACCTGCACAAGACACGGCAGTTAAACACTCAGATGAGCGCAAGGATGGCTTATTTGGTTCCTCATTGTTTCCGTTTGTGTTGTAGCCATTGTTACTGTCACTGTTATTGCTTCCCCTGTCATAACTGGCATTGTCATTGTCGTCATCATCTTTCTCACCTTCAGTGGCACTTTCTATCCCATCTTTTTCATCCAATGCTGGGTTTGGTCGGCTGTTTTGTAATGTAATCTTGTCTTTCTGAGGGTGCGCAGTGGTTGTGAAGGGCATGCTTTGCTGCGATAGCGCTGGTTGGGAAGCTGCCGTATATGACACTTGAGCTCCTGGTGACACGGAAGATCGTCCCGGCTGAGCAGAGATTCTTACAATATTGCTGTCATAGTCGTCTTCACTGTCCAACAGTGCAACACACTTTCTTTTCTTACTGGCAGTAATGCACGGCGATGACGAGGGCTCGATCAAGTTCATCTGAGACGGAATCATTTCCAACACCCTTTGCCATGAGGTCTGCCACTACCTGGTTGTGAGCGTCTCCAAACTCAGAAAGGATTTTTGCCTTTGAATGGAGATCTCGGCATCGCGTACAATCACGGACAAAAGTTCTTATCATTTGCTGCTCGGTCGGACCCGAAATCGTTATACACTGTCTCATTTTTGTCTTTCTGTGCTTAAGCTGCAGTTGTCTCACAGGCAGCCAGAGGAGGCAGTACTGTCCCGGGAGCCTTATTTCTCGCCTTTGCCCCATTCTTCCGGCAAACCCCCCCCCAAAAAATGCGTCCAGGTTCATCGCTTTGATCTTACAAGGCATTCCACGTTTAAGGGTATACAGTATGAATGCTACAAGTGACTCTTGGTGTACATCTCCATTGTTGTGCTGGACGTACGCACAAGCCACAGTAGACAGTGACATCAACTGTAGTAATTTCAGCATTACGGGGTGTCAGTGTTGCACCCTCTTCGTAATCATCGTCACACTTACATCAACCACGTACTGCCAAAGGAAAGGTCCCTGATTCCTGGTCATACGTGGATTTAATGGAGGTACCGTGATCACAATTTGCGGCTGATGACCTCATGTCCATGCGGTATACTCTGATGATCAGATACTCTGCTTCTCTGACTGTCTGTTGGTGAACTCCCTGGTGGCCTGTGCGATCAACTGCTTATGTTGAACCCATCCAAAGATCATGTAAGAAAACATGCTACTTGCCGGCCACGCCTTTGACGTTGGAAGCGAACAAGGGAATTTGTCATTTAGGAGGCGTTTGCCTTTATCTTTCACCCTCAGGACCAAGTTCTTGTCCATGGTCTCAACTAAAAGTAACATCTGACAAGCCAACATCGTGCGCGTCCAGGCTTCTTCGTCGAGGTTTTCCACATTCAATGCCTCGTCCAACTTCATCTCCCATAACATGGTCGAGTTGCAGCTACGCGATGACATTGCCAGACTTGCAAACTGTGGAATGGTTGCAGGCACAGATCAGCTCTTGAAAAAGTTCCATTGTGACATGCTCCCAATGTTCAAATTGAAGACTGACAAATTGACTGGATCTTCCCAGACCGTACATGAGTTGAGTCAACAACAGCTTGTTTGTGGCGTCAGCACCTGTACTCTTGTCTAACATGAATAAGGCCCAGATGGAAGTGGAGTGATATTCACACAAACATCGTATGAGAAGATTGTTGCACGTCCAGCAAGTACAACCGCTGTACATCGGACATCTTGTCGCACTGGTGGCATTGCATCGACAACAATGCACGTATCTCTGTGTTAGGTGATGGAAGGACTGGGATGCATTCCTTTGAAGCTGCCACCTCCATCTGTTCGTCTGGGTTCCTTCTGTCTTCTTAAGAAGTCGCTTCTCTCTTCTTTGGATTGTTCTCTTCTTCTCTTGCTCGATGCTTGCAACTGGTTTGAATCAGTCTCCGTTCGACTCTTTTATATAGCTGGTTCTGTGGGCTTGGTTACACATCACACATCAAAATCTAGTCATTGGTCATTGATCATAGGCAGGGAAAAAATCAAATGGAACAATTCTAGGGCAAAGGTTTACCAAGGCAGAGCAGACATTGATAATCCTGTCAATCATAGGAGTCGATGCTTCTTGTGATCCAGTAGGGTTACACATTAAAAAAATCAATCTGAAGAGTTCCACTTAAAATGGTATACTTCCTTCGCAGAAGACCGATGACCTGTTCCACATGGATTCGCACATTAGCGATGCCCCTGGTTCCTTCCACATCCACTGGGTCCAGTTGTTCTTTAGCCCATGTGAAGGCAGGAATTGCCAACTGTGCATGCTTAAACATAAGGGATTCTTGAATGGTAAACCCCTGATCTGCCAAGACAAGGTCGCCTGGTAACAGCTTGTCTAGTATGCCACAATTATCTGTCAAATACTTGTCAGAAGTTTTCCCTCCCCAAGTTTTAGAGACAAATGAAATTGTTGCCTGTGGAGTTATGCCTATCAAGACCTTCACAGTGTTGTGATGTTTGTAGTTAGAAAGTTTGTGCACGTGCCATTAGGTTTGACGGTCTGCCAATAAACACTTCAAAACAATAGATGATTACTGTAGTCTTCTTTGTGAATGAGTACTGAAAACATTGAGGCATGGTTCGCCACAATTCCTCATGTTCTGGCCACTCAATTTAAGGCCACAGCCTTACGTCCATCACGACCATCCACGCCTGGAATGTTCTTGACACAGTAGAACCTGAGACATTAAATCGGTAAGCCAGATCTTCCAAAAGCTTATTTAGTCTGAGCTTCATTAACCGATTAACACCTGAAGTGCCCCAAACCACCCCAAACCACCCGTGTCACGCACATGCTTTGCGAGGGTAACACGAAACCTCCTCCCTCCCCTACTGAGTGGTCTTTTTGTATATCGGGTGTCCAAGTCACCACCGGGGATACAAAAGAAAGAATAACCAAAATCATGGACGGAAGACTTGTACTTTAACATCTCCCCGCCCCCCTCCCCCCCCCAAAAAAAAATAATAAGAGGCTTTTCAACCTTACTACGCACTCAGGTTCAGGTTTTGGCAGCCCAGTGCTTCTGTAAATAAAGACTAATGTCAAGCCCGTATAAAGGATGAACCCTGTTACGGTTGATGAACCCTTCCGAGGGTAATCAAAGCCAGCTGCCACCAATGACAGCACCTAAAAGTGTCGATGTTCATTACACACACCAAAGATTATTTGCGGGAGAAATTAAGCAGGGAAATCTGACTGTTATTTGAAAAAAATTCACCTCCGTCAACCCAAATCTCTCTTTTAAAAGAAAAAAATACCCTTTTGATCAACTTTCAAGTGAGCGCAAAAAATGGAATTCAAACGGAACCAGCACTGAAATCAACTGGCTCAACCCAAATTTCTTTTTTAAATAATGATCAAGGCCACTTGACAGATGACAGATGGTTTCAAGGCCACTTGAAACCAGTTGTAGAAAAATTCAGAGAGGACAAGAGAAAGAGAGAAGAAGGGGGTGCAACGAAAGCTTTTTTTTTTTGCAACCTACAAATATAACTAGAATTTGCAGACCCTCTGAGGTTCCGAGTTCGAAAACCGCCCGTGGCCGGCCTATTTTCCTTTTTCCGACTTTGCATTTGAAAAGCAGGCTTTGAGCAGCCTTAGGCCACTGATCTTTGCCAGACAAAGCCTTGGCACCTTAGAAGAAGTACTCCAATTCACTTACGGCACATGCTCTGTCCGAATCACCACCGATTGCTATTTTAGCCAGGGGCGCACTTTGGCAATGACAACTTGAATTGGCAGGCCGTCCGCTGTCTTTTCAAGCTTTCATAGCGCAATGGATACACCATTGCGCTCACAATCTGCCAGAGTTCGAGAGTTCGAGGCACTCAACCAAACCTCCAGCCCATTTATTTCTTTTTTTGTAATAGACCACGGTTTTACCTGGCAAAAAGTGAAAACCAAGAGCAAAACTTCACCATTTCATTAAATGCAATAGGTTAAAAGCCTGCGCAAAGGAATGCGCGCAACCAAACCTCCAGCCCATTTATTTGTTTTTTTGAAATAGACCACGGTTTTACCTGGCAAAAAGTCAAAACCAAGAAGGAAACGTCACAGTTTCATTAAATGCAATACGTTAAAAGCCTGCGCAAGGGAATGCGCGCAACCAAACCTCCAGCCCATTTATTTCTTTTTTTGAAATAGACCACGGTTTTACCTGGGAAAAAGTGAAAACCAAGAGCAAAACGTCACCTTTTCATTAAATGCAATACGTTAAAAGCCTGCGCAAAGGAATGCGCGCAACCAAACCTCCAGCCCATTTATTTCTTTTTTTGAAATAGACCACGGTTTTACCTGGCACAAAGTCAAAACCAAGAGCAAAACATCACCGTTTCATTAAATGCAATACGTTAAAAGCCTGCGCAAAGCAATGCGCCAACCAAACCTCCAGCCCATTTATTTCTTTTTTTGAAATAGACCACGGTTTTACCTGGCAAAAAGTCAAAACCAAGAGCAAAATGTCACCTTTTCATTAAATGCAATACGTTAAAAGCCTGCGCCAAGGAATGCGTGCAACCAAACCTCCAGCCCATTTATTTCTTTTTTTGAAATAGACCACGGTTTTACCTGGCACAAAGTCAAAACCAAGAGCAAAACATCACCGTTTCATTAAATGCAATACGTTAAAAGCCTGCGCAAAGCAATGCGCCCAACCAAACCTCCAGCCCATTTATTTCTTTTTTGAAATAGACCACGGTTTTACCAGGCAAAAAGCGAAAACCAAGAGGAAAACGTCACCGTTTCATTGAATGGAATAAGTTAAAATGCCAGCGCAAAGCAATGCGCGCAACCAAACCTCCAGCCCAATTATTTATTTTTTTTAAATAGACCACGGTTTTACTTGGCACAAAGACAGCAAAATGGACTATGTTGGATTGCCGATGCCATTGCTGCAAAAACTCATTTCATTATTTAGACAGGTAGACGTAGAACCTACTACGAGCGCTCTGCCACGGGATGCCCAGGTGCTTTTCGGCCGTGTGGAGGAGAATATTTTGGAAATTCAGAGGGCGGTTGACGTGGACAATAGGGAGCTTAGGCAAAGGCGTTTTTGAGCCACGTACCTCAACCGGAAGTGGACGTTTCGTATTCTTGGGCAGAGGTTTCAACCAGATTTTCTAGCAAATCGTCTCTATAAGAGTAAAGACGCTGAGCAGTACAAATGTGGTAGCGTCAATGCAGTTTGAACGGGAAAACGCTACATTTCCGTTTGAAGTACGTGGCTCAAAAACGGCTTTGCTTAACCTCCCTATTATCTAAAACGTCAATGCCAGAGAAAGCCTTGGCACCTACTCCCATTCACTATAGAGCCGCTAGAAGAAACGTACAGCACATCCTCTGTCAAAATTACCAATGCGCGCAAGCTTTTATCACCTTTTCTTTTTGGTCAAAGATAGTTGTAGCTGAACTGATAGTGCAATCGTGAAGTCGATGCGCAGACAGTTTGACAGTGCCGAGTTCGAGACATTGCACTATCAGTTCAGTTACAAGCCATTTTTCTTTTTTTGACATTGCATTTGAAAAGCATGCTTTGAGCAGCCTTTAGCGACTGAACTTTGCCACAGAAAGCCTTTGCACCTAGAAAAAATACTCCAATTCACTATGCTTTGTCTGAGTGCTGAGCCAAAGTACGATCGATTGCAATGGCCGAATTTACACTAGAGACGAATTATCCGTCTAGACGGATTATCCGTAAGACGGATAATTCGTCTAAGTATAAATCCGAAGACGAATTTTGACGAATATTTGGTCTACATATACGTTACGCGTGACGCTTGTTACACGACGGGTCTTTTGGTGTTGAGCTGAGTGGAAGCTTGGCGAGAGATCACAAACAATATGGCGGCACTCGTAGCATTGCTGACAAACAAATGGCGAAGAAGAGCATTAGACGTGGCGGTGTATCAGAGGCGAACATC
>BLFK01000093.1:311133-316133 GCA_014634185.1 Astreopora myriophthalma | reverse complement strand
CATGGAAGCTGAAGCCGCGAAGCAGATCTTTTGTTTGAGCCAGCTATATTTTTAGCCAGCGTTTACTTGAAAATATTGTGCCTTGTTGTATAACTGGCCAGTGGTTATTGCTCAAAGATCACAGACCGAAAGGTATTGTTGTATTATTAGCCGGTTTTACCGTGATAAAATCCCATGGCCTTTTTTTCCTTTGCGGCCTTCGAGATATTTGGCCTCGTTGTATAACTGGCCAGTGGCTATTGCTCAAAGATGTTCTTTGAGCAATAACCACTGGCCAGAGATACTACAGGCCTCTATATTTACAAGCAACCTCTGCCTAACCATATCGAAGGCTCAAGATCAAATTGCCTCGCGTGGGCTTCTGCTCACGATGTGTTGAAATTTTGCCGGAATTTTGAGATGAACGAAGACTGAAACACTGTTTTTGGCATCTTGAGGGTAAGTTGCCTCTCTTTTATCTTTACCTTCAGGAACCTAGTTTGCAGGGCCTTACAAATCGACTGAAACCTACTCGAATGGTGGACATTGAAACACAGCTTTTTTTTAAAGGGGCTCTGTCAAGCCATTTTGGGGTGATTCGGTGAGACCTTAAGTCAATTACCTGTCTAATACCCCGTTCACACCAACAAAACATGTTTAATTAAACAAAGTTTAATGAAACCATGTTTAATTAAACATGGTTAACTGATCAACCCGTTCACACCGAACTACAAGAGCTGACAACAACTCAGCCTCATGTTCATGCTCAGCCTCGCGTTCGTGTAATTGTAATTGACGTAAAATGTTATAACATCATACAACTTTTAAACAAAATGGCAGATGTGCGAAATATTGCGCTTTTGTTTTGGAAAACACGGAGAGATGAAAGCCGAAAAATTGCGGAAAATCGCGCAAAGCTTGCCAGGAGACGACTCTACCGATACCTCCGCTGCAGATATCTTGTGTCATCTGTATTTTTATTGTTGTTGACGCGGCAACTATTCCAATGCGCCCCAAGTTTACGTCAAGTTTGGAGTAAAAGCAGGTCTCAGTCCTTTTGGGAGGAGACCTGCCAATGCTGGAGCGATAATGATTGGGTAGAGAACTTCAGGATGTCGAAGGATTCGTTTGAATATCTGTGCGCTGAACTATCACCCCATATCGCGAAACGGAACACGAACTTTCGTAAAGCCATTGCAGTTCGCCATCGCGTTGCAATTACTTTGTATTGGCTTGCCGACTCTGCTCGCTACAGAACTATTGGAAACTTGTTTGGCATTGGAAAATCCACCGTGTGTACCATCGTGAAACAGGTATGCGAGGTACTTGCAGGTATTCTTCTTCCACGGTATATTTTCTTTCCGCCAAATCAGCAAGAAGTACAAGATCAGATCGATGGTTTTAGAGATCGTGCGGGGTTTCCCCAAGTAGTGGCTGCTCTTGACGGTTGCCATGTGCCTATCATTGCACCTCTCCAAAGTCCGGAAGATTATGTGAATCGAAAAGGATTCCACGCGGTAACACTGCAGGGACTGGTTGACAGCAACTATCGTTTTGTTGACATTTTTGTTGGATGGCCGGCGAAAGTTCACGACGCGAGCGTATTTAGAAATTCACCGCTTTTTTGCCACTGCTGTGCGAGGACTTTCCTACCGCTTCAATTATCTCGAGTCATATCAGGTGTGAGAGTTCCGCCCTTGATAGTTGGAGACTCCGCATATGCGCTCAGTGACTGGCTAATAAAGCCGTATACTGATAATGGGAACTTAACGCGAGAACAAGTGAATTTCAACAAGGCCCTCAGCATGACAAGAGTGGTGGTTGAGAATGCCTATGGAAGGCTAAAGGGTAGGTTCAGAAGCATTGCAAAGAGGCTGGACCTTAATGTTGAGACTGTTTGTCTTGTCATTGCTGCTTGTTGTGTGTTGCACAACTTCTGTGAAGTCATGGGTGAGGACTTTAATGAAGAGTGGCTGCAAGGTGTACAGCTCCATCTTGGTGTTTTCCCAGTCGACCCAAACTGTGGACAAAACAGGAATGCTGTAGCCATCAGAGAAGCCATCAAGACATCTTTATTGTAATTACTCTGTGAATAGCCATGCAGATATTCTTTTGGCTCATCAGGCAATCTCTCCTGCCCTCCCCAATAAGAGATTGTGAGCCAAAAGAATGTCTGCCCGAGAGACAAAAAAACAAAACAAAACAACTTTATTGACCAACACAAACTACTGTGCAGACCTGTTTTAAATTTCGCTTATAAAATTGTTGTAGCTGGAAATTGTATGGTCATGCAAGATTATTTAAAGAAAGATTTTAGCTATTACATGTACTATGCGAATTCAAAAACCATGAACACTTCGATAATTTTTGACTTTGACATTTAATTGTGAATTTACCAATCACATGCGAGATAAAACCACACAAAAAAATGAAAGCTACACAGTTAATGACCATTACAGCTGGCAGTTTTCACCTACACGTTGAGATCTGATGTCTGGCTTTTTCCTTGTGACACATTAAAATTCCAGAAATAATTCTAGTGTTCATAGTTTTTGAATTCACATAGTAAAGATGATCTGCGAGTTTATTGAACGGCTTCAAAAACCTCTGATGTAGATCTTTTCATTCTTGCAGGGCTATTTAGATTTTGGGTTATCTCAGCCGAGAGAATTGGAGCATAAAATTGGACATAAAATTTATCAGATATAAAGACAGCTAATTTCCTTTGTATTTTTTCTAATGAGTGTTTGGAAACCAATTTTGTTACTTTTTTATGGCCTGTGAAGGTCCTTGAATTTACCCCTGGGGGAAGGGATTCACATATGAAAAGGGGCAGGGATGCTTCTCGTCTTGCTTAGGGATGTAAATTTCTGATTTTGGTCTTGCTTAGGGTGCCCCCCCCCTTCCTGCCCAGGTACTCACCTTCTGTAATAGTATGGATATTTGGTGGGCCTTGTAAATGCTTCTTGTGGCTACATCTTGCAAGGACATTGTCCTGTACAAAGCATTTTGTTCTGCACTGAATTCTATTTGTGTGGGGGAAATCACATGGCAGCAGTCATTGTTTCTTTTTCCTCCACAACTTAATAAAAGTGTTATCAGTTTTGTATACAATTATTCAATTGATCAGCTCACAGATAACACACAACACAAATAATAATTATTTCAATGTATTGCAATATTTTACTTATTTTAAAATCATACATGGACCTTGTAGACAGTTTAAGCTGTTGTAGCTGTTTTGTTACATTTGTGTCATAATAAAGTATTCTTAAATTAATTAACAATATACAGGAAAAGAGTACTCTATTCTGATTTTCAAATTACAGTGTGGCATGAAAAAATCTACTATTTACTGCACTGAGATGAAATCAAAGACTTAAGACAGGTATAAAAAGGAAACACTACATTCCTGCATTGTTATGGAAAAGTACTATACATGAAATACCAGAAAGGAATTGTACCAAGGCCGGCAAAAATTTGTTTTCAGCAGTAAATTTTGAAAAAAATTTGAAAATAAAAAATTAAATTAAAATTAAATCAAATTATTAGTATTATTATTAATTATTATTATTAAATTAAATTAATTAAATTAAATTAAATTAAAACATTAAAAAATGTTCAGTTCAAACTGGCTGAATTTGTTCATGTGAAAAAGCAAGACATTGAAAATCACCGAAAAGAACTCATGCCACACTTTTATAACATTATATCATAGCTGGGGCAGTGCAGTCACATGTAGATGGAATTAGCTTACGTTTTAGATACTGTTGCTCTGTTTTGGTCCAAATATTCAATTCCATGATGTGACACTGCCCCTTTAGCAACTTGGAATTAATTCACAGAAGTCTCATCTAACTTAAAAAAAAAGACTTTCTTGTAACAAACTGACTTTGAAACTTTCTCTGAGCCTGCAGGCAGCTGAGAGCAGTAAGAGGAGACTGTATTTCTTACAGTACATTCAACGCTTCTGACTGGGACAAGAGGCATACGGTTAATATTACAAATCAAGTGTATTTTTTTGGGAGTAACAAGAATGCCATATTTTGCTGTTTCCATAGTATAAGAAATTGATGTGTCCCACTCAAGCAGATAGTGCAATACTTATATTTTTGTACTCAGGCTAGTTCATGTGATTTCTTATACATGTACAGTTTATAGGCATTGCCGTTAATATGTTATTGTCAGTGTGTTTTGGGGTGGACTCTTGATGAATCCCAATTCCTGCACATGAAAAAAGCAACTATTGATTCCGTATTGGCTACTTCATTTATTAGTTGAGGAATATTGCAATCCCCTAGGAATAAGATTCAGAAAAAAATGTGCAATATCTAGTGAAAACCTCTGGAATTCTTTATGGGTAAACAGAAATTGTAGGAAATTCTTCAATAGTAAACAAAAACATAACATTAAGTGTATTTCTTGGGGGTAGCTCATGTCTGACCAGTGCATTTTAACGGATTAATTTACGGATATATATGTACCAGTAAACAATGAAAAGCCATATGCATCATTCCTCAACCGAGGAGATACACTACAAATGAACACAGACTTGATACTAAAAATATCTGTACAACATCAAAAACAGGCATAGGAGACCCAAGCGTCATATTTGAATAGTATTGAAAAAGGCAGTTAAAAATATAAGCCAAAACATTTTGAGCAATAAATAACAGCGAATTAACGATATAATTCGGATGCCGTGAAATTCAACATAATTAAAGAAATATAATTTTCAAGGAATGAAAGTTCCAAAATCGCTCATAAGCTAGTCTAATGTTTTTTAACAGCTCGCACAAAATGTCAATACCGAACTGGAAACTGACGCAGGTACTTACTTGGTTCTACTTGTGAAGAACCTGCGCCAGTTTCAGGAGAAATTCTTGATCCTCCTTCCTTCGCTTCTCTGCTCTTTCCTCCTCTCGCCTCTCTCTTGCCACTTCAGCTTCCAGGAAGCTCTGATCAGCTGCTTGCTGATACTCCACAAAGGACTCAAACACTTTATCAAACTTTGCAAATAC
>BLFK01000093.1:290376-308623 GCA_014634185.1 Astreopora myriophthalma | reverse complement strand
TAAGTACATCCAGGTCACTATGTTCAAAAAATATACTGGTGTCATCAGCAAATAATATAAATTCGAGTTCATTAGAACTAGAGCAGGCTGGGAGATCATTTATATAGATAATAAAAAAGAGGGGGCCTAGTATAGAGCCTTGCGGTACGCCACAAATTTGTCTTAAAGCATCGGATTTAGAATCGTCAATTTGGACATATTGTATTCTGTTACGAAAATAGTCAGTTATCCATTGATGGGCTGTCCCAGTGATGCCACATGCTTCCAATTTTGATAATAGTATTGCGTGATCTAGGGTATTAAAGGCTTTTGATAAGTCAAGAAATATTCCGGCTAAGTATTTTTGACAGTCAACGGCGTTAGCAACTTTGTTCATAAAATTAATCAAAGCGTGGGAGGTGGAGTGGCCAGGACGAAAACCGAATTGATGTTTACATAAGATGTCATTATCGACTAAGAATTGAAATATGCGATTATAAACAGCTCTTTCGAAAATTTTAGAAAAGGCAGGAAGTATGGAAATTGGTCGGTAGTTTTGTGCTAAGCTAGCGTTATCAGATTTAAAGATAGGAATAATTTTAGATATTTTCAGTCTATCTGGAAAAACTCCTGATGAGAAGCACCTTCATGCACCTGTTTTGCCTTGTTATATCTATTTTTAATGTTTTTCCTCAGTTTCAGGGGGTTATTTTTTTGAGATGCTTTATTTTAGTTTGTGGGCATCTGACGTGTCATGAAATTGTCCAAAAGTGTGTGACATAGCCTCTTTAATACTCTGCATATAAACTTAGGGGCTGTTTACATGGAGGGAGGAAGATCCTAGGAGGCGGATCATCCTACTGCCATATGTTTTCTGTATTCGGTTTACGTGCAAGAACTTGTACTTGTCCCTAGCGCTAGGATCTTCCTAGCTGAGAGCAAACGGAATGTTATTTTGCTTTCTACAATCTTTCTCATGCTAGGATCTTCCTCCCTCCCTGTAAACAGCCCCTCAGTTGTTGAATGATTGATGAATGGTCGGTGCTTAATCAAATACCTGAAAACTGTAACTGGCCTGAGATGTGTGCAATTCCACAATTGGTTTTGGCTATATTAAATCGTATACCAGTTGTGGAACATTTCAGGAGGAGCCACGCACAATGTGAGCACAGTCACTAAGGAAAACAATGCTGAAAGTAGATTGTAAACACAACAAATAGGGTGTACATAAATTATCAAAGGATACTGTGACTGTGATTTCTGTCGACATGGAACTTGTGATCTGAACTCTCCCTCTTGTGCAAATATCTCGTCATTCCATCAAAACGCAAAGAAATGAGTCATCCCAATTTTAAGAAAATGTATGGAGAAATCATGAAAATGCGCACTCTGTGGCTCCGCCAAAATTCGTCCAATGACAACCATATTTGTACACGATCTACATCTTGGTATCCGTTAACTAAAACTGTACCCTTTCTTAGAATGGCGTCTTTGAGCTGCTGTAACTCGAGAACCAGGAAGTGCTAGAGTCTGCCGCTTGGTAGGTTAACGTAACTCGACCAGGTGAAGCTGCATGCAAAGTTATAGCGAAATCGGTTATACGCAGAAAAGTTACTATTACTATATATAACAGATTACATAAGTCTTATTGTATGAAGACTTAAGTCAAGTCTTTAAAAGACCACCTCTGAGTTTTAACGTTATAGAATAACTGGCTTGTGGCAGCCAAGCGTTCGTAGTGTATCGGGCTTTCTATCTTAATTACGTCTATAGTTTTCAAATAACACTAAATAACAATACGCTAATGATGTTCAGAGTTCTTTTGTCTCACTTAAGCTCAAAACATAAGGGAACTGACAATGCAATCTATTCTTTAAAGAAGTTGCTCATTAACGTCTCAGCAAAAACAAAAAGGACATAAACAAGAAAAACATTTGGTTTCAAAGATAAACGGAAAAACAAAAAGTCGCAATCTACAGTTAAGCCTTTTGACGCATTTTTCAAGTGTGAATTTTTTGCTCTTCATTAGAATCATTTCTGTCCACGATATCGGTATTTCCGTCGCCTAAAGACATCACATCTTTCAGCAATGTTACTGCAACTCGTTTGCTTTCTCTTGTTGTTGAAATAAGCTCCGGTTTTACGATGAGATTGTTTCTTTTGTTTCCAAAATTAACACTATTTGTAGCGTCCTTTTTGTCTTTGAGCAATGTGATACAAAAGAACTCTTAACGCACGTTTTCAGCAATCTTACGTATTACGGTACTCACTGTTAGAAGATATAAATATCCTTTGTAGATGAGAAGAATACTGCCAAAAAAAGAAACAAAGATTAGTACAATGGCACAAATTACATTGTTGAACCAAAGTCCTAGTTTTCCGTAATAAATATTGTCTAGGTGACAGACAATTGCAAATCACTTTTCTGACAAAAACGTGTCAATATCATGTTCTCCAGAAATAATTTTCTTCAAATGCAAATTCAGGAAAGACACACCATGTAGTGAAAATTTTCTTGTAAACCATCACAAATAAGAATCATTCTACTTACCAGAATAATATAACTTGATGTTGAGAGTTCCACACAATGTGCTTGTCTTGACTTGATAAACTGAAATGTACAAGATTCAATGAGAACTCGTTTTGACATTAAAATTGAGATATGACAGTAAAGCAATGAGCAATGCAACATTACAAACAACCGCTTCAACGAAATCGCAAACAAATATCTTACCTTGATGATAGCTGACTTTGACTTTCAGTAGAATTGACTTCTTACAAAAAACTTTAAGCAACTGACAAAACTATGTCGTCGTAAACGGACCACAGTCTCTTCCTACTCGAAAGCAATAAAAGAGTAAATTTCTGCCACAAGGTTGCCTGTTTTATTCGCCCTCAGCTGTCAATCAGCTGTAATCATCCAATCATGAAGAAAGCAAAGCGTTGTCAGGGTCGTTACATGTTATCCCCTGGGATCCTGAAAACCGCACCCTATGCATTCATTTCCTTTCAGTGCATTTGTCAACGTTTCTTTGCCACCTATTGAACGTCAAAGACCTGATGGCCTAATGGATATCACAACCGACTAGTACTACATAGGAACCCGAGTTCGATTCCTGCTCGAGATACAAAGAACTTTCTCTCATTTCAGAGACATTTGTCCAATGCCAGTAGTCAATTCCTTGGGACATACACAAAGTCTATACCTTCATCCAAATTGAACTGATGAATCCAAGCTTGGTAGAAACGTGGAAATCAATTACATGAAAGAAGCCTCACAACAGAATAGCCCAAGTTCGTCATGACACTTTCCATCGTCAGGTCCCTGTGTGTATGAAATATCGTTTCTGAGAACGAAAATTGAAAATCGTCCAAAATAGCTGTGAAATGATGAAATAATGATAGAAAGAATTGGATAAATGACGGTTAGCTTTCCAAACAAGTCTGTCGATTGAAAAAAAAAAGTGCACGTTCTGATAAATGACAATTAGCTTTGCATACACATGTGGTGAATGATGATGTATTCGTGGAGAGAAGGTGAAGATTTTCTAAACAGTGTTAACAGTAAACAAACGACTAACAAACGCTTTTACCCGTTAAAGGGGAACTCCTGGGTACAAATGAAGTTATTTTGGATGTTTGGCCTTGGAACTATGTTTCAATTTTTGGTAATTTTATTTAGTAATAGTTTCATACAGCTCAGATATTTTACCCGAAAGACGACCAAAAAATGCGAGTGCAACGCCGCCATCTTGAAGAAAAATGAGCCGCGTTACATGGGTCAGCAGTAAGTTATGACGTAAAATCGTCAAAGCATTTTCGCGGGTTCTATGAAAATCTATAAACACGCAGCTAGAACTAAAACATTGTTTTGCTCTCGCTATTTCGAATTTCACCCTTTGACTAGCTAATCGATTTCAACTAAGATGGTGAGCTGTTGTGTACCTGGTTGTAAGAATCATTCAGAGAAGACAAAGAAGGCCAGAGACAAGGTCACTTACCACATTATCCCACAGGACCACCGTACGAATGCATGGCTGGAACGAATAAGGCGGAAAAATATGCCTCCCCTTGAATACAGCTATGTTTGCAGCGACCATTTCGAGCCGAGCTGTTTAGTTACTGACCTCCGATCACAGTTAATGGGGGGAAAGGCAAAGGTAGACTTGACGGACGATGCAATACCGTCCCGGTTTTCTTATGGCCCACAAAGGAAGAAGCCACGGTTATCGAGTGAACGTCGCTTTGAACGTGAACGCCATCATGAAGTGAGCGCTTTACTCTTTCAGTATGCTATAATTTACGTTGATTTCACTTTATAAGCATTGTCTAGTCAAAGTGTACTTATTCCTTGCAGCTATTACTGATATTACCTAAAACAAAATATTGAGAATTTAAACTGAATAGGATCGTAGTTTACTCTCAATAACATTGCATTTTTAATTCGATGTTTTTGTAGAAGGGAGGGGGAGTTCATTTTCATATATCTTTAAAATCAAGCTTTACATCTTGCATCACCTTTTCCCTTAGCTTTTTTCACTAAAGCGGTCTTTTGATTTCGTTTGTCATGAATGAACACAATAAAGTGAAGGAACATATGTTTTGTGTGGATAGTTGTACCTTCCATTCAAGAATTGAATACTTGATCCCATTTGTTTGTAGAGGAAAAGAAACCCCTTTTAGTATCTTTGTATTTGAATTCATTCTATCAGGCTATTGAGGAACTACTGGCTGGAAGTCAGGGCACATCCTCAGAAGAACCAGAAGTGACTTCTTCAATGGAACCATGTCCTGCTCCCTCCCCTGTAAGCCCAGGAATGCATGACATTGGGATCCAGTGCTGCTTTGACCCCATTATTCAGAGAAGTGTGGCGGTTCAAACCGATAGCTACAAAGCTAAATTACCCGAGCAGAAGAATCCAGATCCTCCTGCTTCCTTCCCTGAGCCATGCCCTCCAGTGCATGCAAGCTGGGATAAGGTTTTGCATGACCATAGTTATGCAATGAGGGCACCCCCAGACATAGTGTTTCCTACCTTTGATGCTGGCAGTTTCACTATACCCTTACCTTTACTGGAACATGTTGGAAATGTTGCTGCTGATGGTGATGAGAGTGATGTGGATGCTGACGTTGATGAAGATCATGAACACCTGGATCCCCTCTGGCAGATACCTGATGATGAACTACTCAGTGATGATGACATGGTGTCACTGGAAGAAGAACTAGATGGGTGTTCTCCTGACGGAGAGAAAAAATACCTAGTGTTCGAGTCATGTCTTGACAAGCTGCTAAAGCATTGTCCAAAATGTGGTGATGTGGTAATCCAGCAGGAGAAAAAGACTGTTGGAACCATGCTATCTGTTACATTAGCCTGCCACAATGGCCATATAGAGCAATGGCAATCTCAGCCAATAGTAAAAAAGAAACCACTGGGAAATTTGTTACTGGCAGCTTCTATCCTTTTCACTGGCAACACCTTTTCCAGTATAAGTCGGCTTGCCTCATGCCTACACCTTCAATTTTTCAGTGAGAGTGTTTTTTATGACACTCAATTGAAATATTTGTTTCCTGTTATCAACAAGGCATGGGAGGATGAAAGCAGGAATCAGATTGATAAGCTTTCTTCCAAGGAAGTTGTCAATCTCGATGGTGATGGCAGATGTGACAGCCCTGGCCATTGTGCAAAATATGGCACCTACACCCTCATGGATGAAGATACCGGAAATGTTGTCGCTTTCGAAGTCGTTCAAGTATCGGAAGTGACATCATCAAATGCCATGGAGAAAGAAGGATTCTCCACATGCATTGAACTATTGGAAGGCGAGGGCGTGAAGATCAGCAGGGTTGCAACAGACCGCCATGTGTCCATCAGCAGTTGCATGGCCAAGGATTACCCTCACATCAATCATCAATATGATGTTTGGCACCTTTCAAAGTGGGTGGTCAAAAAACTCACAAATAAGGCCAAGCAAAAGGGTTGTGAGGACTTGGCCCAATGGATACAGTCCATTTCCAATCACCTATGGTGGTCTGCTGCAACCTGCAATGGTAGTGTGCAGATTTTACGTGAAAAGTGGAAGTCGGTGTTGGATCATCTTTCAAACAAGCACAAATGGACAGGGAACACCCATTTCCATCGGTGCTGTCACAGGCGCATTTCATCCTCTGAAGCTAAGAAAGTCTGTTGGCTCAAGGCAGGCACACCAGCTCTCTTAGCTTTAGAGGAGGTGGTTTTGAATACCAAACTTCTCAAGGATCTGGCAAAGCTAACTGACTTCTGTCACACTGGCAAACTTGAGGTCTACCACTCAATGATGCTCAAGTACTGCTCTAAACGGGAGCATTATTCACACAGGGGGATGGTTGCCAGAACTCAGCTTGCTGCTCTTGACAACAATGCAAATACTGGGCGCAGGCAAGCACTAGTTCAGTCAGGTGAACATGCGGGTGAGGCACGCTACAAACTTTGTTTTCCGAAAGCAAACAAGCGATGGGTTGTAAAGCCAATCAATGAGCCAAAATCGTACAGTTTTTTGACAAGTTTGCTTTCAGAAGTTATCAAGCATGTGGAGCAAGGGGGTGCAGTTGCCCAGCCAGTGCCTGTTCAGTTACCGAAGAACATTGCCTCAAAGCCAGCACCAGCAAAGGCAGATGCAATCCAACAACACCGTTCACGATTTAATAGATAAAAATCCAACACCGACACTGTTCCTGTGATAATGCAACTACAGAAATAGAAGGCCTCGAGAAGCCACCCTGCATTGCACTCAGCAGGAAAAATCCTGTAGGTTGAACGTTCTTCCAGGCGCTCAACATTGCACTCTACGGGTAAAACAAACAAAAACGGCTCCTTTAGGAGCCACCATATGTAATAAAAGTCATGACCAATATTATAATATAGCATTATTGGCTACACCAGTAACTTCCAGCACAAGGTGTTTTACTTGTAAGCTGCTGTCAATTTCAAAATGGAAGATAATTTGGAGAATCTACATATCGATCACCAGATCACTGTTCTGGTTTGGATTAATTTTAGACAAAACAGTCTCCTACCATAGCAACATGAAAATTAGAACCAAATCTTTTTACATCAAAGTAACTGAACATCTACTAATATCTTTCAGTTTCAAAACGTTTCGGTGTTTGATCATTCATCCGCATAACGGAAGCCTTCAAATGCAAACTCTTCCTCTGACCCAGGTGGAGGATAGAAGCTCCTAATACACATAACCGCACAGGATGGAAGGACAACCCTGATTTCTTTTCCTAAAATTCCCCAGCACCATCTGGCCAACTGCCTGTAAGCGATGTGTCTGAAAAGTTTGTGTTCTGGCCCTTCATAAGGATCTTTATATTGCTGTTTATACTGAAACCACGCTGTCTGTAGAACCCATCTACAAATACACACTGGATGAAACCAAGGGTGCTGGGTAATGCATGTGGGTTCTTCATTGCATTCACCACAAGTAACAGCCTCAGTCAGCTTACTTTTTACTTGCTCGATTTCTTGGCAACATTTGCAAGCCTCCACTCTTCCCATTATCTGGCAATTCTCACATGTACACTTAATTATAACCAAAACTGAATTTGTCCCACTCAAGCTCAGAAATATCATGTTCACTACATAACTTATGTAAACAACATATGAGCGATTAATTGAATTGCAGAGAAACGTAGTAACATTAAATTGAAATAACAACGAAACGTAGCAGCTATTGCAAAACAGGTCTACTTCTATTTTTAAAGCATTCAA
The DNA here is from genome assembly GCA_014634185.1 of Astreopora myriophthalma. Taxonomy (NCBI): domain Eukaryota; kingdom Metazoa; phylum Cnidaria; class Anthozoa; order Scleractinia; family Acroporidae; genus Astreopora; species Astreopora myriophthalma. The sequence goes on along the minus strand of BLFK01000093.1, from coordinate 300,891 downwards.
TAGCAGCAAAGTCCGAATTGATGCCCTGTCCGAGTAAGAAAATCCTGATCGGAGGCTAGAGACTTATAAATGATTGAATACAACAACAAAACAACAACAAACCTTTATTTCACCTCGAATTTAAAATAGCAAAAGAAATGCTGATATCTCCGAGAATTGAATTGAATGCCACAGTTGTGTTAATACAAGTTTATTTCTGTCCTGAATCTGCAAGTCAATGCTTGTAGAGATATTACAATAAACCAAGAGCCTACACATAACGTACCAGTCTGAATTTTGCAGTCGAGGGTTTGCTTCTTCGTCGCTTCCCATCGACTCATCGCCTGAACCGCCTTCAGGGTTGTTGTCGGCATCTTCCGAGTTCACTCGCGGTTCATATTGGTAAGGCTTTATGGAAAATCTTCCACCGTCTTGTTCCTCGTCAAAATTATCAGAGTCCGACCCAGAAACAGACATCACAGCAGCGATTTTGGAAGGATAGACTGTAAATGTTTGCGATGGAAAATACTGTACACAACTGGAAGATGCGTAAATATCGAATTACGTTTGACGATCTGCCGTCACAAAATGGTACGCTGACCAACCTCTGAACAAGCAATCTATTTTCAAGATGGCGGCACTCTATTTGCATTTTTTGGTCGTCTTTCAGGTAAATTATCTGAGCTGCAAGAAACTGTTCGTAAATAAAATTATCAAAAATTGAAACATGGTTCCAAGGCCAAACATCCAAAATAACTTCATTTTTACCCAGGAGTTCCCCTTTAAACGGAAAAGCGTTAATGTATGTTTTCCCGTGGAAGGTCACATATATGAAATTAATCATGTAGTAAATCATGCTATCACCTGTATCTGTGGTATAACAAGTGTCAGTTGACAATCAGGGGGTTATCATCAGAGTAACAGCACACCATTGCATTCATTGCAGGCGGATTTCTCTGATGCAACGCTCAGCCTCCTCCAGAGATGGGCCACAAGTGGCAAGAGCAGTTGCAATCTTCTCCAGGTCATCCGGACTGAAGATCGACTTCCAGTAGCTCAGGTCCGGTGCATAACACAGGAGGAGTTCTTTGCCTGCTTTTACGTTTCTGATGGTCTTGATCCAGACCTGATCAGCCCACATTGCATAAAATTCCCAACCCTGGCTCGAAACGGTTTTGTTGGCCATCAATTGAAACATTCTTCCCTTTAAAGGAAGTCTGAATCACGTACTCACCAACTCTCTGGGATTCTAAGAGAGTGGCGGTTACGGCGTAGGCACAAACATAGGTTTCTTCAGGAAATCCCTTCAGTGTGTACAGACCATTTCCTGTATCGAATCCACCTATGCCAACAACTCTGCTGGGTCTCACTTGCAGATATCCTTCTCCAGTTCTGACAGCTTGATACCCCTCTTCTGCATTGGTTGATGTGTCAATTTTATTGATAGAGTAAGAACACAGTGTGAGGGTTTGAGAGAGAGAAAATAATTGATAAAAGAAGACAGGATAGCAAACCCAAGCCACTGTATGACAATATTTTTTGGCAGTAATTGTTCTTCTGGTGATCGTGAGTCAGCCCATAGCAATTTGGTTACTGACAAAGTGTACAGAACTACTTAATGAAAATTTGTTCGGTGTCTTTAAGGAATGTGGGGTACTCTTCAAGTTTCAAACAACCATTACTTCATCACAGTACCTACCTTCCGATGTTATGGTACATGCCAAATTGGGTCTCCTGTCCTGGCAAGGGTTGGGCTAGGTGGCTTCTGATCTCTGTGCGTGTTGTATGTGTCTGGCACATGCATTTGAGAACTTGCCATGGTAAGCAAGATTTGGAATTCTCGTATGGGTAGCCAATGCTTGCCAAATTTGCTGTTGTGTAAAGATTGAAGTGCCTTAACACCACATCTTCAGTGTTGTCTGAAACACAGCCATGAAGGTAATTCCTCGACACACCAGACCAAATCGGGCCGAGTTGGGAATCCCTTGCAACTGCCTGAAGTCCCAGGAGTAAGTTGTCTTGGCAGTGCTTTGCGAAAACATGGCAAAAACCTGTAAGGACAAGAAGAGCATTAAGTGATAATAGAAAAGGATTAGCTGGGGTTGACTCACCTGCTGGAAATGGTGACATGAGCCTCTGCCCCAGCTCTGATTCCGTACTAACCAAGGACTCGAGATAGTCGAGGAACTCTCGCTCCATCGGTTGAGTAGGAGGTCCAGGAAATCGGAACCAATACTCCTTCAACGTTCGGTTGTAGAAGTCTTTTGGCTCCATCTCGAAGTTTTCCTTGGAAAGCTCCTCACAAAGATCCCCAGTCCCATTCAGTACAAACATTCTAAGAAAAAGGTGCACTGCACAGGCTTATGTGGCCAATTCTTTTACTAAAAACATGCACTAAATCATCTGTTTTTACAAAGTGGACTGATGACAATTCTGGGGCGTCAATTCCATAGAAACGGACGAAAGAGGCGTTTTCTAAGGGATCCTCACTGGCTATGTCAATGTTGATTATGAGACCATCACCGTCATTTGGTGTCACCGTGGCAATGTCGATTCCCTCTGATAGTGCAGGCACTTGATCTATGGACACTACAGAAGAATATGGTTTAAACTCACTGTGGGCAATGTGGATGTTACTAGGGACAACAGTTATGGTGAATTATGGCTGGCAGATGTTCTATTGCCAAGCGCACATCATGATTTACAAAATGTGACATGGGTTCATTTACAAAATACAATAGGGGACATTTACGAACAGAGTGGTGAATGATGATGTATTCGTGGAGAGAAGATGAAGATGCTCCTAGTGGTTCCGTATTGTCAAGAATGTCCAGAAGGGATGAATAGCTGGGCCTGCCACGGGAGCGTGTTTGATTTTCATCTTCTGGTCTTGCTGTTGGCTGATGCCTGAAGATGGATTCTAAGAGAAATCCACCAATGCTTTCCGCCTGTTGGATGGCCAGGTGATACCTTTGCTGGAGGGCTTGATGCAATTTGCCGATAACCTAACAAGTGATGATTGAGATGACATTAAGTGATGTTTCAAGAAATTACCCCAGGGGGAAGACAACGTGTGGATTTATTTGTTGCAATAGCAACAGATACCTACATGTATTCATTGTGATAGGTATCTGTTGCTATTTCTACAGAAACCTGCAGTCTGGACTTTACCATGTAACTGAAAAAGTTTTTAAAAAACATGAACACTACAAATATTTATGGAATGTTACTGTATGTGTCCTGAGCCTTTCTACAACATTTGAGGTTCACCATTGCTGCAACATTTCAGGTGTTCACCCTTTTCTGTGTTTAAAAATTATTTTATGTCTTACCTTGACTGTAGTTGGACTTTAAGGGTTATCTTCAACAGCAAGAAGGCGGACAACATCCTCATATTCGAATGTAATGATGCTATATGCTGACATGCCAGCGTTGAAATCACAGTTGGCCAAGTATTCTAAGTACAAGGCCGCTTTTCGTGATGGGCAAGTGACAGATTTTAAGGCCTCCCTGAGATATTTTGGCTCCCTATTTGTGATGTTAACTACAGGGGCTAATGTGGGGTTAAATGAAGCCACTGGTCTGCCCAGTTCAGGGGATTGTGCAGTGGAGAGCTGTGAAGGGTAAAGTAAAGTGTATTTAGAACTCAGATATTTGTTAGTAGGCAAGCTGGTCATTCATTAACTTGATCTTTCAGCTGTTTAGACCTAAATCAGTCTAATCAACTTGAACTTAATGATTCCAGTGACTGTGCTTTTCAGCTAGGTCTCCACCTTACTGCTACTGACTGTAATTTACTTTGTTTTGATAATTTTTTTTACAAAGTTTCCAGTCACTGGTAAATGATCAGTTGAGTGAATGGCAGTGCGCCAGCAAACTGTCTCTTAATGTTGATAAATCCAAATTAGTGATACTTAAGCTACGGTCTGCCTGTCTATTTCAGTTGCATTTACCACAGACCTTGCCTTGATGTTCACACATTCTCCCAACGTGTAGCAAAACACTGAAATGAAACACTTGGCAAATATCTGGCGCTGATTGATCAAAGGGTGGGTAGGTAGCGATATCCACTGAACAAATCACCATTCACCGATGGATCAGTCCTTACCATTACACACCTTTTGAACAACTGGGGCCTGGAGTTTTGAAGCTGCAATGGTTTTTGCAGCCAGGCAGTAAGAAGTAGGAAGTAACTTTTACGTGAAGCAATGTCAAGGATTATAAGAACTAGATTACCTCAGAGATGGTGGTTTTCTTCTCGACTCTCCTTTTTCGCTTTTTCACCCTTTTTGGTCTGTCATCTTGCTCATCTGAACAATGAAAGGTTTATTTTAACATCATGATAAGTCACCTTTTTGCATTTTAAACTCAATTTCATACTAGTTGCTGAACAATGATTTGATTTCTGCAATAAACTGGCTCTGGCAAACATTAGTTTATTATTATTTACATCAGTTTCTTACCAATTTGACTTTTTTCCTCGTGTTCCACCAAGGCTGGGGCGGCCTCTGTGGACAAAACAGGGTACAGTGTGAGTTTCGTTATTTCCAAACCCAACACTTGGAAACATTTGTCTAATTGCCTTAATGTTGTGATTTGTTAAGCATTGTTGCGTTTTTGTAGCCCTCGCCTTTACTGGGCCAGGAAAAAGCTGTTCAATATTGTATATATTCTGCAATAAACTGGCTCTGGCAAACATTAGCTTATTATTGTTTACATCAGTTACTTACCAATTGGACCTCCTTCCTCGTGTTCCATGGCTGGGGCGGGCTCTGTGGACAAAACGGGGTACAGTGTGAGTTTCATTATTTTTAAACCCAACACTTGGAAACATTTGTCAAATTGCCTTGATGTTGTGATTTGTCAAGCATTGTTGCATTTTTGTAGCCCTCACCTTGACTGGGCCAGGAAAGTGTGAGTTTCGTTATTTCCAAACCCAACACTTGGAAACATTTGTCTAATTGCCTTAATGTTGTGATTTGTTAAGCATTGTTGCGTTTTTGTAGCCCTCGCCTTTACTGGGCCAGGGAAAAGCTGTTCAATATTGTATATATTCTGCAATAAACTGGCTCTGGCAAACATTAGTTTATTATTATTTACATCAGTTACTCACCAATTTGACTTCCTTCCTCGTGTTCCATAGCTGGGGCGGGCTCTGTGGACAAAACAGGGTACAGTGTAGGTTTCATTATTTCCAAACCCAACACTTGGAAACATTTGTGCTATAAATAATTGAAGGGCTCCGGGCAAAAACTAAGTGCTAAGTGACTTTTGCGTGATTTTTAGGTCATTTCTCAAAATCACGGCCAATTTCCACCGAACCAACTGCACTAAAATTACAGGGTGAATATCCCCATGCGATATGCCAAAATTTGGGGCAATCTGATGAAAAGAAGCAAAAACAATTTTTTTACCTGTATTTTCATATTTTTCTGCTATTCTGCCCCCACCCCCTCCCCCCTCTAAGATTTGAAAGAAGTGCCTACCTTGTATGGTGTTCGTTACCGGGGCAACAGGAACCGCTTGGCTGAGCGCAGGCGCGCCATTATCAAAAACCAATGGGAAGGACAGTCAAAAGTTGTCAGTCTTCAGAAACTCGGCCAATCGTATTATTCAGCTAATCCCCGAGCGCATGATCAAGGTACGGCAGTGGCCTCTGACATGACACATTTAATTAACCCTTTGAATGCCAAGGACGTATATATACGTCCTTAAATACGAGACTCAGATACCGAGGACGTATATATACGTCCTCCATGGAGCTTTGTTTTGTTTTCCCCGGTCGTTTGCATTTTTTTCCCTTGGTCGTTTAAAAGGGTCTGGGAAGTAGTTAGGAGTCCGCTGACCAAAGAATTCGAATGTGGGCACTACATAATACCCATGTGGCCTTGTTGATTTTCAAGTGCAAATCCAACATGGCGGCACGGCCACGTCGGATGAATTTAGATGAAGCTTCAGCAGAAATTTTCGCGGATAGGGACTCTGATCTTCGCAACGAGAGTGATCAAGAAAGTGATGTTTGGGAGCTCAGTGGAAACAGTTCAGAGTCAGACAATGAGGAAGAGAACGAAAGTGTAGAAGATGACCGATCGATGCGAGCGACAGTGAGAGTGAAGAGGATAATGTGAGAGCTAATAATGAAAGGCAACGAAGAGGAAGAGGTCACCCTCGAGGTCCTGCAAGAGGTGGTGTTGGTGCTGCTAGAGCTGGTCCTGTGCGGGCAAGAGGTGGTCGTGGGGCTGTCAGAGCCGGTCGCGGCGCAGCAAGAGGTGCTTGTGGTGCTCGTGGTGGACGTGTTGATCCTGCACAGCAATCAGCTCTTGAGGCACAGTGGGTTTCTGTCGGCAGAGAGCCCAACGTTCCAGCCTTCACTGGTAATTCAGGAATAAAAGCACCACTGCCAAATAACCCTTCAACAGGTGACATTTTGAGTCTCTTTCTCACTGATGAATTCTTTGATATCCTTGTTGAACAAACAAATTTATATGCAGCACAATACAAAAGGAACAATCCTAACCTGCCACCACATAGTCGTGCTCATGAGTGGTTTGACACAACTAGACCTGAAATGAAGCAGTTTATTGCTCTTTCCTTACTGATGGGGATTGTAGTGAAAACAGGAATTTCTGATTATTGGAGCACAAGTCCTCTCCTCAAAGGGTCAATCTTCAAAAGTGTGATATCCAGAAACAGGTTTCAGAGCATTCTCCAATTCCTTCACTTTGCTGACAACAGCCAGTTTTATCCAAATGATCCTGATCGTGACCGTTTATACAAGGTCAGACCTGTTGTTGACTACCTGATCAATAAATTCAAAACTGTGTATATTCCTGAGGATCACATTTCTAGTGATGAGGAACTCCTGTTATGGAAGGGAAATCTGTCATTCAAACAGTACATTCCAATGAAGAGAGCACGATTTGGAATAAAGATGTTTAGTCTGTGTGGGAACTCAGGGTATCTGTGGAACTCTTTTGTTTACCTTGGCAAAGAACCCAACAGAAATGATGATGACTCTCAGCTAGTCCGAAGGCTTGGTAAAAGTGGAGCTGTCATTCCCAGGCTGATGGAAACCCTGCTAAACAAAGGCTACAGGCTGTGTGTGGACAACTGGTACACCAGCCAGGAATTGTTTACTTATCTGCATGAGAATGCTACAGCTGCATGTGGCACCGCCCGAAAGAACCGAATAAAGCTCCCAAGAGCATTCACTGAGGCTCCACTTGCAAAGGGAGAGCACAGTTTTAGAAGAAATTGTGACCTGTTGGCTGTTCGATTCAATGACAAGAAAGAAATATACTTCTTGTCAACAATTCACAAAGCCAACATGGTCAATACCGGAAGACGTCATTGCCAAGGCAACCAAATCAGGAAGCTGCAGGTGATACATGACTATAATCGTTACATGGGAGGTGTAGACCAAAATGACGAGATGATTGCCAACTACAGTTCTGTCAGAAAGAGCATGAAATGGACAAAGAAAGTAGCATTTCACTTCATTGAGGAAGCAGTTCTGAATTCCTTCCTTTTGAAAAAGAAATTTGACATCACAAAGCGCTTCTTGAAATTCTAGATGGAGGCAATTTCATCACTTCTTGCTGCTGCTGGTACAAATGTTGCTGCTCCTGCTGCAACTGATCGCTTGTCAGGACGCCATTTCCCTGAACTTATTCCTCCAACGCCCATGAAACAGAATCCTCAGAAGAGGTGTGTGGTTTGCACACGAAACAAAAGGAGAAAGGAGAGCAGATATCAATGTGGGGACTGCCCTGAGTAGCCAGGACTCTGTGCTGCACCATGTTTTCGGCTGTTCCACAAACAACCTGACCTCAGCAGCCCCTGAACTTTGTTTTCTTCATTATAAATAAGGACTGTTTACAATAGTTTTGGAGGAAAATTCATTGCCTCATTATAAATTCAAGATGGCTGCCAGCATAACTGACTGAAAGAGAAGAGCCATAACATTCACAACACTTTTTTCATTGTATCTTCTAGTGTTAGGGAATGATATCATGGTACCCAGAATACTTGTGTGTTGTATATAGAATGTTAAAAAAAAAGTTAACTGCCACAATTTGAGATTTTGTTATAAATTCTAAGATAGTGCCATACCAGTTGTGACTGCCTTGCTAGATCATTTAAAAATTCAACTGTATTGACTTTCCTAGTGCAAGAATGACAACTAAAAGAAGTTATATGGTGCTTCAGTGCTTACATTAGGAAAAATAAATTTCTATGAAAAATCCAATATGGCCGCCGGTTGCTAGGGTTACACCCGGGTTGGCATTCAAAGGGTTAAGCAATGGTTCTAAATATTTGTCACTGCGGTCCAGTGGTTCAACCTTTGTTATTTTTTTCGGGCAGAGAGAAATACAACATGAACTTACCCCTGTCGACAGGATCTGGCAATTGCACCTGCGAACAGTCAACCGAACTGAATCTCCGAAATTTTCTCTTCCACGCGGCCAAAAAGCACCTGGGCGTCCTGTGGCAGTGCTCGTAATAGGTTCTACATCTACCTGTCTAAATAATGAAATGAGTTCTTCCAGCAATGGCTTCGGCAATCGAACATAGTCCATTTTGCTGAAGTGACAGTGCTACAACGAACAGAGAACAGTTAGTATGGAAGAATTTTCTGACGCCATCCTATTAAAGCAGAGCCTCAGCCAATCATAACAGCGTTTCCTATAACAATGGAACACACTGCAGAGGGTCTATCCCCAGTACCCCGTCTGGCCACCCAGCCGTACCTTCACCCGCGCGATGCCTTTTGCTCGCACCTACCTGCAAACAAAACTTTCCCGTGTCAACCGGCTTTTCGGACATTCTTCACTCGAAATGGCCTGTTCCTCAACTACCTACCTGCTGGACGAAAGCTCCGATGACGAACATTTCTCGTCACCGTCAAGACATTTGTAGAGACAGAAAGCTCGCATGTCCATTTCCACTTTCAACAAGGTCCAACAAAGAATTCTTTGTAAGTAGATTGATCTCTCTTATTTTACATGTTCTGGTCGACAGGGATTATTCGCTTTCAAAAACTAGCTAGGTGTGAACATTTACACCAGGTGACGTGCATACGCTCGAGTTACACATACATTTATTATTATTATTTTTAAATTTCACGCATTCCTTGGCTTCGTGCAAGTCACTCTCGCAGCCGATCACCAGTTGACGGAAGATTGCTTTCTCAGAATTCCTCTCATCGAAGGTTTTATATCAGTTCCCTGAAGGTGAGATATTTCATTTTATCGCGCCACTCTCTTTGATGCCCTCCTAAGGATGGGAAGCAATTAATCTCCCCTAGCAACCGGGCGCAAGAAGGACTGAAAACCACTCTCTCGTGCGCCATGTTGCTTGTTTGGAGTCGCGTGCCGGGTATGAATTGTCACTTCAGGCCTCGGTTGTTCAAAAGGTGCATGGAGCGATTGTAATTGTTATAAAGGTTCACTTCACTTTCTTCTTCAAGGGGAATCGAATGCAAGTACTGCAATAATAATAACAATGATAATAATAATAATAATAATAACTAGTTCTACTTATCAATGTTATGTTGTTGTGGACTCCTGGCAGGACGAACGCAATGTCAGTGTCATCTTTCTGCTCTTGTTTACCGTGTCAAATTTCTGCATATGGAGACGGGCCCCATGGATTTCTTGGTGAGTTCAGTCATATATTTGTCAGCTTAACCACTCAATCACTTGTTTGTCATCAGCAATTGGTCATTATTTATTTAGAGTGGTAAGAGGGAGGGGGGCTTAGTTCTTATGTTCTTTATTTGTATCACTGAACAAAATGGGGTGGGGAGAGGGGGGAGGGGGGCATCTTTAATAGCTTCCCCTTCATGTCTTAATTTATACAAACACAAATAGGGAAGAATGACATTAACCCACTTTAAAAGAAATCACTTCCAGCTCAACTGCAATGGTCTTATTTCATTCTGTCACCCTTTTACACTGGAATGTTCACCAATACTCATCTATCAACAACCACAAGGCCAAGGGATAGGGGGTCCTTGGTGAAATTTTTATCTTTCAAGATATTCTTGACTGGTCGCTTACAAAAACAGAATTGAATGTGTGTGTCAGAACACTAAATTGGCTCGGTGAAAGAAGAAAATGACAAATCTCTGCTCTGTACTGTGTTGTCATGAGAAGAGCTTTTGTTATTTCATTTCCGAACTCAGTTTCATTTGACTTTCCTCAAATGCTGGTCAGTTATTCAATAAGTCAGTCACTCAATTATTTCTTGTATTTGCCTCTGCATTATTTTATTGATTTCATTTCCAAGTGGGTCACTTTGCACTAGACAGAGGTGAAAAGGGGCAGTATTCCATTACACAGAATAAGCGGTCCATTTCAAAATGGGTAAACACTAAATCTTTGTTAAGCTGGTATTGCAATCTCTCTGGTGGTCTGACAAAAAGAATAACATGACAGTTATGACTATTAGTGGAAGTAAGGCTTATTTGGTCTTTTTGGCCTTCTTCCACTTTGCGTGGACGACCTCGTCGGAGGCCTGGCTCTTACCGCCCTT
>BLFK01000093.1:262876-270376 GCA_014634185.1 Astreopora myriophthalma | reverse complement strand
TTCTCTTTGTTTGCTTGTTGTAACGTGTAAGTTCTGCTAGATGCGCTATCATACTCCGGGTCTTTTCTACTTGGTGTGATATTGATGCTTCCCTATGATAAGATTTAGACAAATATTTTCGAAAATTTCCAAATCTTTGATACTAATCACGGAATTTTACAATTGTTACCATTTCCATAAGTCCCTTAATCAGATGAATTGAACCCTTGACTGCCGCTTGTAATTTAACGTGGGGGAATTTTGTTTGCATAAGAAATATAACCATTCGTAGGACCACTGCCTGACAATTTTGTTAGAATACTTATTTAATATAAATGTTATCCAATATATTTGCTTGAAAAGAATATTTTACATGACTGAAGTTAAGACAAGAAAATTAAAGATTCCTAATTTGCAGCGATTGTTAGTGGAAAGTAGACATTTCAAGTTTGAGTTTACTCTTTCGCCTTGTGTCCTCGTTCGTCCAAATTTCTTCGGGCCTATTTCCCCTGAGTCTTTCTCAGGTTTTAGCAGCGCTTTCCTATACTTATTTTGCACTGATCCCACATGCGATTCAGCTCCTCTGTATTACGGCACTGGTAGGAAAACGATGAACTCACTTCACCTGAAAAGAAACAATATCTCATTACTAAACAAAGCCTGTTATCTGACCTGATAAGCATGAGGACCATATCAAACGTGCGAAAACCTCACCAAAATCTCACTGCACACATGAGGAAATGGCTGAGTTAACAGTGTCGCAAAGGTTTTTGCTCAGCTCTTTCCTCGAGTGTGCGGCGGGCTTTAGGAGGCAAAATTTTTAAATCTGCTTTCAAGCTCTAAAAATGGCACAAAAAGGGTTGCAGAATAGCCTGAATTCCAGTAGACTCCTATACTGACAACTGACTAAGTGAGCTGTTCAGGCGATATACTAAGTAACCAAAGGAATTCCCTGGAAATCTTAGGGACTTACCATTTAACTCTTGATTTCTGGTCAGCAAGTTTTTTTTTCTAGCAACCCAGTGCCCTAAATGCTCTGCAGGATATTTTTTTTCTCTCCTCATTTCTCTGCAGGATTTTTTTTTCCTCAAAAAAAGTGTCATGTTTGCATTTACAATGTATTTACGTTTACATTGTGGTTATTGCAGTAATAGTTCTAATATGGAGCTGCAAAGCCTTAAAATGTTGAAAGCTGTACAAAATCATTCTTGTATAGCTACATGTTTTCGGAATGTCATCCTTTAGAATCATTTAATATTACCTAATAACAATATTCTCATGCTATAAAGTGATGCTCCACAGGTAGATTTGAAAATTTTTAGCTTCTTTATGCAGTGCGAGCCAACAAGCCAGAAATCCCTGATCCCAAAAACGGCAAGCTACCTAAGGTAACTGTAGGCCAACCGGTGTGTTGTTTAGGCTAACTAGAGTGTTATTTAGGCCAATCAATGTGTTATTTTAATAGGCTAACCAGAGTGGCTTGCAGATTATCCGGAATGGTTGCAGTTTTTCTGGGATTTTGTAAAGCCCCCCCAGGAATGATGAAATAGCTTTGCAACCTTTTTTTTTTCTTGCTTGCAGCAGGGGAAATTTTTTTTTCTATTTCATTTGCGCTGCATGCAATTGTTTTCTTCCAACAAGCACTTGCAGGAAATTTTTTTTCCAAATCACCCAGCCCCCCCTCAAGAGTTAAATGGTCGGCCCCTTATGACCATAATTTTAGCACTTTTGTTTCAACACAGTATCTTACATCGTACATCGTATTGCAGTCATTGTCTTTGGATCAAGAGCTGTAAACTCTTTCGTGCCATGTACCGTGGACTGTGAAAGAGTCTCCTTGGTAAACAGTTTATCGATGAACCGCAGAGCCATTGTTGTTGGTTTGCCACCTGCCTTCGCATAATCAAAATCTTCTTACGGATTTGGAGATTGGTGTTTCCAATAAACACCGTCTGGCTGTCTACAAATAAAATATTACAGACCTCGTTAATTCTAATTTACAGTAAAAAACAGAATCTCACCCACGACAAATCGAAATAATTGAACCCACCTCACAAATGACAAACTATTGACTGGATTACATTCGATTGAGTTCAAATTGGATGAACTTTGTTCAAGTGGGTTATATACATGTACGATGCTGGATGACAGTGACTGAAAAACCCTGTTTTGATTGGGTGAGGTTTTGAAATCAAATGGAATGAAACTATCAGTTCAAGTACCAAACAGTTCAATTAGTACCCAAGGTGCAAGAATCTTCATACCTGTAAACTCATGTTCAGCTTGATACAAAACGGTGTCCAAGAACGGGTCATGATCGGATATTGTGCCAGACGCAATTGGTGTTTCTGCCGATGGAAAAGCTGGATCGAAGGATGTCTGGCGGTTAACACCCACATCTGGAGTGGAGAAATTGGACTGCGGCTTATGCTGAGCAGTCTGTCCAATTTTGCTTCCTGTGAGGCAAAGGAACACTCCAGTCTTTCCAATATCGTCATCATCAAGCGAAGTTCATCGTCAAATTTGTCCTGAGAAACCATCAGTAAGATGTAAGTAATTGCGACTCTCTGATACTGTGCAGTTAGTGTTCGCATTCTGAGCCAACATGCTTTCCTGATTGCCTGATACAGACAGACTACGTCCAGCTGCACGGAGACAATTTCCTGACCGAATAATAATAACAATAATAATAATAACAATAATACTACTACTACTACTACTAATAATAATAATAATAATTCGTATTAAAAGAAATTAAATTTACAGCATTTAAAGCGATTCTTTGGCGCGAAGAATTAACAAAGGTGCGAAGATTATATAAGTACTCTTATGAAAAGCATCTCGTGCACTGAACAGTTTCTGCATTTCATAATAATAATAATAGTTATTATTGTTGTTAGTGTTATTGGTATTATTATAATACATCTACTTTAATAAGAACAATTACAATACTAATTAATTGGCCTTCTCTGAGTATTTACGTTTCAATTTCTAACTCAAAATTCTATTTATTGAAGGACAAAAGAAATACAAGATGGGACTAAATATTGTTGCTCGATCTATTGTGTCAGTCGCTTTTGACAGGAGCAATGGGACACTGTTGTGCTCCAATGTTTTGCTTGGCGGTTCTTTAAGGGTGGATGCAACAGTGGACAGCGGAAGACGCTCACAGTCATCAGAATCATCGCTGTTATCGCTGTCTTCAATTTCAGAATACTTAATAGGTGATCCAGTAGATATAATCTGAAAAATCATCAAATGGCTTAACACAGCATATTATAAAGCACTATGGCCTGCGTAGTGAGCGGTTTTCTTGCCTATGAGCAAGGAACAGTCGTAGAACAGCTGCAGTGTACACAGGCTATTTGACTATGACGAATTCAACGCAAAACACAACGTTTCAATGCACAGTTCAAAAATGCATTTTTGTGTTTTAAAAATATACGAAAATCGTGTTTAGGCTTCGACACCAGCAACAAAAGACAACTGGGAATACCATACCATTTTGGAGAAGGGTCTATTAGTTGATCTCTCTGCATACAGTCTCCAACTAATGCATCAACAGAAACACTGCAAAAAATATGACTGATAGAGACATACCTTTCCTTTTGGCTTTGCCTTTGTCTTCGGTCTTCCATCATTCATTGGCTTCTTGGCAACTTTTGCCTTAACTGGGGACTCTTCAGTTTCTAGTAACTAAAAAGTTAAACAAAAAGTTTAGGCAGGAAATGAAAGGCTTCTGTGTGCTTCTTTAATTCTTGATTTTACCAAAACAAAGGCTAAATTAGTACCAATAAGTTAAGTTAACAGGGGCACCCAATGAAGAATTTACGGTATTTTTCTTACAAGTGCAAAATTTTTGCAACCTTGAGGCAAATTCTGACAGAACCGCCGCCAAAACTTTCCAATTCACGATTGCGCTGCAAAATGCAGAATGCATTGAATTAAACAAATAAACCCTAAATACAACACAACTTTTTATTCGAAAGTCCGTGGAAAAAATGCGTTATCTGTAATTGAAATTTCAAGTTCACTGTTAAACATGAAAGGCCATAGATTCTACTCATGAAGCACAAAAAGCAGCAGAACGTGGGAAAATATTATCTTCAATCAGATAAGGGAAAATCAAAAGGACAAACTTGGCTTATTTAAGATGTTCATTTTATGTTTAAATGGTTTTCTGAGTAAATCATTAATATTTGGCGGTCATGGTGCTCGCAAACAAGTTTCTCTCTTAATTTGAAATTCACCATTCCTAGTGAACGAGTTAACTCGCTTCATATTGCCTTTTTTTCCTTTAAATTGAAATAAAGTATTTTTGGAGTCAACCTCTAAACAAGTGACCTCTCCATCTCGTTCACGGTAAATTAAGTTATTCGTTCACATGGTTTCACAGGTGTTTAATCATTTGTGGGAAGCATCGTTCGTCGCTTTTGTAACAGGAGGCGGGTAAACTGTAATGATTGGTTTCCTATTTATTTTTTTTGTCAACGTATTATTTTTAAGGCAGTTAATTCTATGAAGTCTGCTCACATGTGGTTTCTGTTTTGTTAGTTTCTATTGTCTCCTGCCTTATTCATCGCAAATAATTTATTTTTGTTTTCGTCGAGTACTCCACTGCTTCACAATTTTTAATTGCCCCAATGGCTAGTGAAAGTGCAAAATCTACTAGCCAAAACGGAAATTTCACTAGCCTCTGGCTAGTTGGCTACCGTTAGTCTCGAAGCCTGCAGTCCTCTACGATTGCACTAGAGCAAAAATTCTCTTCTGACCAGAAGTAAAATGTCACGTTTTTAAACGGCAAATCTCGGGGAGAAAAATTGTTTTCAAAATATATATTTTTCTTTTCCATACCATGAGACCCAGTGCATTTTGATCATAGAAACCCTTGCCCTTTGTGCTTCCTTGCTTTGTCGCACAGCAGTAAAAGAATGCATTTATCTTTGAATGAATAAGTATGTTGGTCATTGCTTTTATTTAATATGGTGGCTCCCAAAAGAGCCGTTTTTTGTTTCTTCAAACAGCTGTCATCAATGGATTGTTGGTCCTCCATTCGTGACGATAACTGCTGGGATGGCTTCATAAAGCACATGGTCAATGTACCTGTTGCATTTATCCACTGTTACCTTTTTGGCCCAAAACTTCTTTATGCCATCCACAAGTTCTTGCTTGGTAGTGGGTTTCACTCGAGATTCCAAGTAAAATTTCAGCTCATGCCATAAATCTTCAATTGGGTTCAGATCAGGACTTTCCGGAGGGGTGGGCCACCAATTGATTTTCTTCTCCTCAAAGAAAGCCTTGGCGTGTCTGGAAGTGTGTTTTGGATCATTGTCTTGCATAAATCTGTGGTCCGGCAGCTTGCTTTAGATGAATGGAATGAGTGCATTTTCCAAAATACCACAATACAGGTCAGCCTCCATTATTCCATCGAAGATACAGATCTTTGTTGCACCTTGTCGGCTAATTCCCGCCCAAACGTGCACTTTCAACGGGTGCTTTGGTTTTGGTTTTCTCTTGGCTGGCTCTCCGATCTTGCGATAGCACGTTCTGCGAAACTGTAGAGCACTCATCCGTAAAAATAATATCATGAAAGGTATCGCCAGTCTCCATAACTTTCTGGGCAAACGCCAGCCGCTTGATTTTGTTTGCGTCACGAATTAGCTGACAATACCTGGTCTGTTGCAGAGTCCAGCCTTGTTGCTGTCGTGATCTCCGAACAGTGGAGGCATGAACCATCACACCACGCCTGGCCAACCGTCTTTGAATCTGGTGACTTGCCGTTTCGTCATTTTTCCGCATCTCTGACTCGATAAAGGCCTTTGCTGCTTCATTCAACTTCCTTGGCCGTCCTGATCTCGCAATATTCTCTGTAGATCCAGTAAGCTTGATCTTTCCAACAATTCTAGCAACACTTGGATAACTTACTGATAAGCTTTCAGTCTTCAATTCCTTGAATATCGCTACAGGACGAAGACCTTGTCCAAGAAGAGATTCAATTTGCTTTCGAGTATAAGTCGACACTTGGCATGATTGCTCATGAAAGAATAATAATCTCACGTGAAATTGATTTTTATGTGTATCAATAAGTATCGGTTCCAGTTGTTATTATAATTAGAAAACATATGCTACTTTGAAATCAAATCTTCAGCCGATTGGTATATGTCTTTTATTGGAAGATCATAATAAGCACGCTTTCTGCCCTTGGCTCCAATTTTGTAGCCCGTGTTGCAACATACAGCCTGTAATGGCACAGTTATCCGACATTAAAAAATATCAACAAGTCGAGCATCCTTGACGTCTGCTTCGATCAAGCGAGCAATCAAAGAGGCCTTAGCAACAGTTACAACCGAAAAACCTCGCTTTTGTGCTAAGTGCAGGATTATAAACAAGTCGAAATATCGGCCCTTCAAAGGCAAAGTGGTAAGTCTTTTCTCCATTCTATCGGTTTGCTAGAATTTTAATAAATTAATCAAGGCTTTTCGCAGTAGCAACAAAATTGTGTGCCGTGTAACTAAAACGGTCTTCAGTCTTTATAGCCCTCACTCTTTAGTTGCCGACAGCCGGAAATAAGTTTGCATTGGCTACCGGAAGTTGAGTCTGGTTTCGTTGTTATCAGCGGCATTTCATGTGAGGGGAACTTGTGATTCGACATAACTGATGCTCAACCACACTGCATAAAAACGCTTTGGTGGGAATTATGTACATGTTTTTTTTTGGGCGTATGGATTGTTTGGTTATGCACATCGTGGGTTAGGTTTAACCGTCCTCACAAGATCAAGGTTTCCGAAATACAAATGCGAAGCTGGTGAGTTTAATTTATTTAAAAGATCCACTTAAATAGAACAACCGTCGGAAATACTTTAAAATTTAGACGATTCTACATGTTTATCACAAATTGAAACCAAACAGCAATTGAGAACAGTTTCCTGTGACCGTGTCTCGGAATGAATTGATGATTTGTGTTTAAAGATAAGTGTGTTTTGCTTGCGTGTGAAAAAAAAATATGTTGGTAACAGCAGGACATTTCAAAACAAAAGTAAGCCGTACCGAAACTAGCCTAAGTGCATACAGTTTGCCAAATGCCGATGGAAATATCGTGCCCTGAAACTGTAAAGTCCAAAACCTTAGGGACGAGTACTTAGCGACATCTTGCACGAAATTTCGCTCCGCCAAATGAAATGTTGCACGAAATTTCGCTCCGCCAAACGAAATGTCGCACGAAATTTCACTCTGCCAAACGAAATGTCACGTGAAATTTCACTCCCTGGAACGAAATGTTGCCCGAAATTTCGCTTCCCAGGACGAAATTTCGAACGAAATGCCATGCGAAATTTTGCACGTCTGCACGAAATTGCGATAATATGGGAACAATAGTTGCGTTGACTTTTCATCGAAATATCACGGAAAATTCTCCTCCTTCGAAATATCACACAATTTCTTCAAATTTCGTCGAAATTCGCTGAAATTCGTCGAAATTCGCTCTCATTACTTTTGCACAGTACTGTATTGCTGAATACTTAG
>BLFK01000093.1:237876-257876 GCA_014634185.1 Astreopora myriophthalma | reverse complement strand
CCTCCAACAGGTAAGGAAAAAAACACAACGGCTTTCCCAACACCTCCAACGCTTTCGTGAAAGCCTTCAACGGGTTTCCAACGGCTACCCAACGGCTTTGGCCGTTTAACAGAAAACCGTTAGTGTACGTTTTCACGTGAAAGGTCACAAATTTGTCAAAGTGGATGTTGCATCTGGATCTTATGTTTGCTCACTGCCAAATTCATTTGAGAAAGACTAACCAGATGCAGAAATACCAAATTGGCACACTTAACAACAATAATAATTATTTTGTATATAGTAATTTTAGCTACTTAAAAGCTGTTTTATAGTGACAGCAAATACTTGGCAAGTGTTTTCTTTTTGTACCCATGAAAAGGACATGAATAGTAGTATATGTGAAAGCTATGCAAATTTTGACTCGTGATTCTGGATTTACTTTGTGCTATTTTTATAATGACACATGACAAATCCATAAGGATGCTTAATTGAATCACTTGCTGCTGTAAATCTGTGGCCATATATATAGCAGTATGTAAAAGCTTTGTAAATTTTGACCCCTGATACTACTGCATGAATTTACTTAATTTGAGTGTTATTTGTAAAAGGTACATGTATACTTTAGTGACACATAGCAAATACATAGGGAGCCCTCTCTTGCTACATCTGTGACATAGGAAATATATAGCAGTATGTAAAAGCTATGTAATTTTTTGACTCCTGGTACTGAATCTACTTTGCTATTTAAAAGCTATTTTATAGTGACACATAGAAAATACATATGGAGACCTTACTTGCTGCATCCGTACCATAGGAAATATATAGCAGTATGTGAAAGCTAGGTAAACATTTCACCTTTGTAGTGCTATGTTAAAGCTATGCTTCATAGTAACATAGTAAAAAGTTATTATGTATTTGCTAGGTGCGTGAAACTTTCGTGGTGGCCTCCTCATAATATAGTCAATAAATAGCTATCTTAAAACTATGTGGAGGTCTTATATGGTGTGTGTATAGCTATTTGAGAACTAAGTGATTTTGAAATAGTTTTGGTGTAGTTTTGACATATGCTTTACATATCCTGAACTATGTAACGTAGCATGTTACATAGTTATCACATAGGGTGTCTGGAGCGATAAATAGCTTTAACATAGTCCAACATGGTAATAAAATACACCTAACATAGGTTTTGCATATGTCTGGTTCTACAAGGGGAGGTTTACTGCTAATTTAAAAATTGGCTAGGAGTTCAAGATAATAGATATATTTTGGGAAACGATTTCAATTATTTTCGTTGCCTTTATAACAGTTACTACAACTCAAAAACATTACGTCGCTTCTGATTGGCCTTAATTATACATTACCGTAAGCGAGTCTCGTTAAATTTGATACCTTAGCAAATATGACAGGGCAGATTTCTTTCAGTTAGCATCACAAAAATATGACACACGTAACAATAAAACACGGAAGGGCTGCTTTGCATTATGGACATCAACAATAAGAAACTAAATCGTTCAGTGCTATATCTTTAACAAAAACGTTTTCTTGTCCATTTTTCGTTGCAAAATAATCTACAGAACCGGAGTGTCGGTGGGAAACTGCAGAGGCAAAATAGATAAAAAATTACGCATTATCACATGACAACTGCCACCTCTCCACTGCCTCCACATCCTCTCGTCCAGGTAGGATTGTAAATCTTGTCTTCTCAATCCCTTCCTTCTATTCCGACCAAGCTTTAGTTGGCTCCACGCCGATTCCCCTTCCTGAGTGTGCACACCAGTGCGAGGATCCCCGAAATTGTGGGCATGGACAACGACTTCATGTGCACTGACGTTTGGCAAACCAATCAATCGATTGTAGGCTGCCCAGTCGTCAGTGTGCACTTCAGTGCCTGGAAGAAGGCATTTCTGTAATATTGGCAAGAAAGTGGCTGCATCTCTTCTTTCGACATCCTGGAAGTAGCCTCTTGCTGGAGTGTAGTCTGCGGATATGATACCAAAAACTCACGATTCTCCAGCAGCCCTCCTTCCCCTGTTGTACGGCAAGATTAAAGAGATGTGGATGTTATACAGAAGAAAACTCGAGAACGTTTTTAATGGTTAATCTGTAACGTTGTTGTTGTATCAGTTTTCTTCTCTTTTGTGCTTGTCTTTGTTTTCTGTTTTGGTTTTGTGGTTGTCTTAGCCCACCTATAAATAATATTGAGTGCGAACGCTTTCTGAGACTAACAAATAGTTGTTCACCTAAATGTTACACCATTTACCTTTGACTTGTGGTTGAATTTGCTTTCATCGCATTTAGCCACAGTTCCAGGACCCCCACATGGAATAAATGGTCTGTTCTGTAGATCCACAGAACAGACATCTTGCAGTCGTCTACAAATCTTCGATGTCAAACTTGCATTAAACCCCAGAGCTCTCGCCATTCTGTGCTGAGGATCATCTTGGGGAAAATAATAGATGGCCTTGAGTAGGGTGGCGGAATTCCTCAAAGAGAGTGTTTGTCCTAAGACTTCTCCTTTTGGTGCATCCACTGCATCTCCTGTTGGATGATCCCAAGGGAATAGAATAGTTACGTATGAAAGTATCATAGCTTTTGCTGTTACTGAAGAGACGTTTTTCTTAACCGGCCTATTTTCTTACGTAGTGCATTTCAGTGCAAACTCTACTTGGACTTGGCGGATTGTTATCAAATTGTAGACCAAATTGTTACATAGGAATCACGATCAGGATTGCAATGGCAACGCTTACGACAGCTTGTCCCAAACAGAAATATTGTTCGTTTGCACGGAAATTCGGCAGTGCATTGTTATGAAATAATGGAACAGAAACGGAAATTCAAATCTCGAAATATGCGTATTAGGAAAGACTTTGAGATGACAATCAAAGCCATTGCTCTTGTGTGCCGGGAATTTTTGTAGATTAATTGAACGAATAGTTGGCAGACTTAGTAAGCTGAGGAGGTATTTAAAGATGTTCGCGTGCGAATCTTCCCACAATTACATTTTACTCATTTCTCCTCCAGAGTTAGCATATGAGTTACTTGTTCCAAAATGGAAATAAAAATGGAGTTCATCCATGTTGTTTCGGAGGAAAGGACACTGGAAAATGTCATATTTCTTGATAAATGGGTCATTGTATCGCGATGTAACCTTATCAACTAATAGAGGATGAGGTAAGAGAGTGTATCCCCTATCAATCAAAAATCGTAGAAATAACCTGTAAAAGTGGAGGTTTCCCACATAGGTTTTTAAGAAGGTTGCACGTAAAACGCGTTGCATGGTCACTCCTTGTACGAACATGAACGAACCAATCAGATACTCTCTCTCTGTCTCTCTCTCTCTCTCTCTAGTTAAAGGTATATGTCGAAGTTATTGCATTTTAAGTCAAGTCGGACGTTTTTATGCGGCTTTCTTGTAACGAAGTTAGTTAATAACTTATGAAATTACCGTATTCCAGTAAAAGTGAATCAATCTCTCTCTGTCTTGGTTTGAGTAAGATGTAAGGTAAAAGAACAGCTGCAGAATGCAAATGCGTGGCATACCAGAGAAATCCATCCACATGATTATCGTTCCTCTTTGTCAGTTCCATTCCTTTGTTGCACTGGGCACAATTGAGCGGATCAGGAAACAAGTAGTGCCTTTGTAACCACTCTATCAGCTCAGAGCGGGGTCCTCATTCTAGATCGACAATTTCGTTAAATTCATGTTGTGGTTGTACTCCAACGAAGTTCAGTCGCAAACAGATCAGCCCGTCCCATAAATTAAGATCACACTTTTGCATTGTCAGTTGTACCGGATATGCATTTTAATGATGGGTCAGCTGATCAGTCAAAAGTGCACGCGCAAGTCCGGAAATAAAGTACGAGCTAAAATTGGGAAAACAGGAAATAAAGTTCGTTAAGTTTGGTGCGCTGAAATCTGGAGAGTTAGCTCGGTGACCTACCCTGTTTTTTTGCATGAGAGTAAGATTTGTTATTTCGTTTTTGTGGAGGAACCTTTTAAGAAAAATTGTGTGGTACACCTATTTTTTTTCATCTTCCCCAGGCTTTTTCATAAATAAATCCAATTCTACTAGATAGTTTTTCCTCATATCACGTATCGGGTCAGACAAATTGATGGGGTCCAAGAAATTTGATAAAAAAATACCAGGTCACTATTACGATATCTAGAATTTTCTATTGTCTACCTCACTTAAGAACGTTCTAGAAACTCTGAGTTGTTGATTTCTATTATTAGGTCATAAGTCGCTATCGATAGCCTCTTATGTAATTCTGTTGCTGTCTAGAAGTTTCTCTTGTGGTAGCTCATGTAAGCAAGCTGAGGATAAGTCAGTCTCTGTGTGCGTGCTTCTGTATCTATTTAATCCCCTACTGTAAACTCATCTGGAGTGATTGAAGACTGTTGTGTGGTCGCAAGACCTGGCTCTCTCTTGCATCTCGTGAACAACCGACAAAACTGTCACCGAATTGGTTTTTGAGTTATTTTTCAAACACTGTTTCAGAGGGTCTCTGAGCAGTGCTCTACCATTACCATAGCAACAGTTGGGACTTAGCAAACAACCTTAAAAAATGTCTGATAACAGTATTATACAGAGGTCAACACGGTTCCCCTCCAGAAGGGTCGAGAGTTTTGTAATCTTTATCCAATTGTCACCCTCTATTAACTGTGGAAAACCCTTTCGGGCCTCCTTAACTAATTGAGTCGATACCACATTGTAATGACGGCTAGTTGGGAGAGAATATGTTTGCGACTCATCCCAATACGAAATATGTTTCTTCCGACGGCGTCAATGTAGTTTGGCACTGATGCTTCAAAATTGCACTATTAATTTTGTGTCACGAAAGATGGCAGATAGACAAAATAATAACCAAATGATTCATCAATAGTCTGCCACACTTCTTCGATAAAACGCCGGAAAACTTACTGGTGATGCGAAACGCGCTAACTAGAGCTTTGTATTAAGTGCTGAGTTTATCTGCATAGAATATTTCATATGTGACGTAAAAAGCTGTTTTTCTTCAAACATTTCTTTGATGTTCGGTTGGGATTATTTCAGAAAGCTCAGAATGGACCAAAGTTTTCATTGATGACTTTGAAGTAGCGCGTTTTGTTTGTTTTGTTTGTTTTGTTTGTTTGTTTGTTTTTTTCTTTTTAACTGATTCACAATTCAAAATACAATTAAGCCATGGACTCCTCAAGACTGGAAAAAAATGAAATCATACCACTGACGATGGCATGGTGACTGAGATTCCTCTGACACCCATTAAGACCCTATTTGCACTATACATGCTACTTACACTATACATGCTACTTACACTATACTTACATTACTTATACTTGCACTACTTACAACACAATAACACTAATTAACTTACAGTAGGTCTACTTGTAATGCTCTTTCTAATGTGTATATTATAATATATAGATTTAGCCAAGCCTAAAAGCGGGGCTCCCGTTTAGTACTTTCATTTCCCTTTAAACTGTAAAAGCATTCTAAAATATTGCGAAGGAATTCACAAACGTTTTTCTCTATAGTTTAGTGTTGAGTCTTTCCGCTTCTCGGCGCTCTTCGCTACAATTTTGTCTGTTTTCCACAGTACGGAGTCTTTCCGCTTCTCGGCGTTCTTCGTTAACATTTTGTCTGTTTTCTGGAGCCCGGACTCTTTCTGCTTGTCGGCGTTCTTCGCTATAATTTCGTCTCCTTTCTCTTTCCCGAGCGCGCCTTCTTTGGTGATCTTCTTTGCTCATTCTTCCCCAGTTAATTCTTGCTCTCTGCCGCTCTCTTTCCCGTTGCTCTTCACCTGAACCCTGTGTTCTGCAAATTATATTTTCTCTGCTATTGTTTGTTGACATAGCAATAGAAATTGTAAAACTTTAACAGTGTACAGTAATAATATTGTCTCAAAAGGACAATGAACTGAAAAGTTCTTTTTCAATCGTCAACGCAATTTCCCGCCAAAAATACGCGGGCTACCAGAACTCGAGACTTAACCCCTCTATCTAGTAAAACAATTATTGGTCAGCGGACAGCTTCCAAATAAATCACGTCACCTCGATTAGTTCACACATGAGCCCACAATATGGTCATGTGATACTGGTCAGTGGCTATCCCGTTTTGACAGCTGTCAATTGACCATGTGAAAGATGTGGATTTGCCAAGACACGCCTGAGATACCCCTCCCTTCATTTTGATAGTCTCCCCTACCCTACCCGTACAATCTGTAGACGCGTACATACGCTCGGTCAGTCATGTGACAACCAAACGAAAAGAGGTTGACCATATTCCATGAGTATGGGGCTCTGTCCCAAGCGCGCTTTGCGCGCGTGGGAGCCCCGCTATAATTTTATGTATTTTTTTCATTTAAATTTTTTTCATTTAAAAACAAAACAAAAACTATACAAACAACCTTGAAATTAATTGTTAATTTGAGAATCTGGCCCACTTTTTGTAAAAAGTGCTGCATTTGTTTGAGCTGAATGCTATGTATTTTTCTGTTTCAATCTTTTGATGTAATAACACTTTAAAGTCAGTAAAAAGAAAATTGACTCTATTTATTGCTTTACAATAGATTAAGTATTTCCCAATAAGAATAAGATGGTTTAAGGCTGAACAAGAGGACCAACTATTCAAGATGCCATACATGATTTCTTTCTTGCCTAGAGTTAGAGTTTCTTTGGAAAGGCACTGGTACCAACCAGTGAAGTCGGACCAGAAGGAAACAGCAATAGGACAGGATACAAACAAATGGATGACTGTTTGCTCCACATTTCAACAATAAGGACAGAAAGGATCCTCGACTTTTTTCATTTTGTGAAGAACAGCTTTTGTGTAAAGTATGTTGTGAATTATTTTATACTGAAACATTGAAAGTTTTATTTCTTTTGTGGCAACAAAAGGTATAGAGAAAAATTTCTTACATTCTTCCTTACTGAATCCCATTTCCATCAGCTTTTTCTCTGCTGTTGGCAGATTAGAATCTTGGTTTTTGACCAGTAACCTGTGTATTGTTTTGCAAGTCATCTTATCAATGGCAATTAAATTAGTCATACTAGTTTTCTTTTCTTCTTTTAAATAATTCTCCCACTTTCCCGGTATTGTAGAAGTGAGGCCAAAGTACTGCAGAAAGTTACATTTGATCTTAAATTTCTGTAAGAACTCATGAAAAAGTAGAAGCCTGGTTTTGTTTTCACCCACAAGGCTCGAAACTTTAGTGACACCAGCTTGGTGCCAACTTTCATAGTACACGGACGTGTTATTGATTTTTATAAAACTATTGTTCCAAATAATCTGATCAAGTACGTCTTTGTTTGTTTTAGGAATCTCGTTATTAATTTCTTGTCAATATAGAATTATTTCATTATAAAAAGCCGGTAGTTTTGTATTTATAGTCAAATATTCAATGTTGTAATTGCAATAAAACAGTAGTGTTCTGCCAACATTAGAGAGCAGACGTAAAGGAATGATCTTCCATGGTTGATTACCTTCTGAGCAGAAACGTTTTACCCAACATATTTTTAATGCTCTATCAAACAAAGAAAAGTCTCTCATATTTAGGCCTCCGTTTTCCTTGTCTTTTATCAAGGTGTTTTTTTTTAATCTTCGGGGTTTTGTAATTTCTTTCAAAGAGTGGGAGTCAAGTTGTTGTCTCAAGGGGTGGGGCTCGCTCGGAGCCCTGACATGTTCCCGTTTGTCACCCCAAAGTTTTTGTTTTTTCATTTAATATTCTACAAAATTCTTTTGGAGTGTGACTTCTGGTTTTCGGGCGATGATGTAATTTCCTTTCTCAAGACCCCTCCCTGGCCTGCAGTAGACCCGCTTTTTTCGACACATCGACCCGCTTAACATGTTGCCCATATTTGGACTAGACCATTTTCCCAAATCCAATATGGCGGACAGTTAATGAGATGCATTGCGCTCTGATTGGTTAGTAGCAATCATGTGGTACGTTTTCAACAAATCAGAGGGGTTAGGTGCTATAACACCGTGGTTAACTACTACGGTCACTACAGGGCAGTCACGAGTTACAAAAGGAAACCTAATTAATTTCAACGTTTTCACTGTTGAGACTTACCAGTATGGGTACTGATATAATGAGGCTTGGGTGCCAATTTTTGGATTGGCCGTTACCATGGCAACATCACATCTTACGACAGGCAGATATGTTCCCATTTTTGGCCTAAATACTCTTTTCAGTATTTTTTTTATGTTCTTTCATCTCCATCTGTAATAACATTTTATCAGACAATCCATTCTCCATGCTTTTGATGAGTCTAAGAATATTTTCATATTTGGTAGCCCATTATTTGATTCCTAATCGGGTTTCTTTGGGGGAAGATAGTTGCAACCTCATTGCCAGGGCTTTTCTCCACCAAGAATTTGTAAGAAAGCCGTGGGAACGAGGTTGGGAAACTTGAGCACAATCTTTAGTTATTTAGTTATGAACAGCAGTCTCCTTACTCAAACACCAGAGGAAGCTTTGGGACTTAAGGGGTCATTCAATATTTTCCTCGTAGTACATGTAATTTTAACTAAAATATACTTGCCCCATAAATGTTCAGTGAAAACTACAGGAAGCATTGATCACTATTAAAAATATTTAATATTACAGTAACAATACATTGTGGAAAGCCTTATCCTGAACATAGACCCATGTACATGTAAGGGCCTAAAGAGGGGGAAATTAACACATTTAAATAGAGAACAAAATCAAATCACATGACCTTAATCTCTGGCATGTAACATTTGACTTTGAGAGCATGTGCAAAAACATCCTGACATTGCTTTATCAAAAGGGAGGACTTACAACTGTCACCCTTAAAGTTGTCCCTGCTTCAAAAACAAGCTTGAGAAATCTAAAATTTAGTAAGTGCTCCAAGGTGCTCTAAGAAGTTCAGTATTTAATTTGCTAATGATACATTGGCACGGCGTGGAATGGGGCAAACTACCAGGAGCTTCACAATGTCAGCAGAGAGTGTTGCCCCAGTAAAAAGGCTTTGAATGCGATGAACTGACAAAAAGCAAGCTGGGGCTATCTGCTCAAAGTTGGTAGCATCCCACACTGGTAGCGTATTAAAACAGCCTAAGTGATGTTCGTTTGGATGCTTCTTAAACCACCTAGTAAAGGCTACGTAATGTTCTCTTTCAACACCATTTAGAGTTAATCCGTGACAGATGTAGTGGTCCACAACTCCAGGAGCAAGGGGAGATGTTGGACTGATACTTCCATCACCCATGTGCCATGAGGCAAGAACTCTTGCACTCCTCAAATTCCTTGACTCACCCTTGGAACCAAACTTTTCACTTCCAATGAAAATTGAGAAAAATTTCTTGATGGTAAAGTGGAGATCACCGATGTCAATGTTTCTCGTTTCTGGATACAATGCATGATACACCAGAAGCAGCCTATCATTGTACTCAGGCTTTAGCAGATCAGATTGATAACAAGCTGGGGCTCTTATGTTTGAATTATCATACCACAGCACACCAGAAAAGCTCAGAACCTGAGAAAACGTATAGTAATGTCAAAGCATGTTCTCTGTGAATGAACTTTTCCCTTTGTCACCTTCTCTGTTGAACACAGGCAAGAATGTGTCCTCATAAAGGTTGGGTAGATTTCCTGAACATGGAAGAAGGAAGCGCTCCTCAAGAAGGTTTCACATAAACTGAATCTCAACTGAGTGATTGTTGGTATGGGTAGATCTTAGTTGACCATTGTAACGTTCAAAAGAAAATAACCACATCCAAACACTGGACCATAATCTAACAAGACTGTATGGAGGTGGCAGTGTAGATGCATATTACAGGTCAAAAATTTCTTTCCAAATAATTTCTTCATGCCCAGACAAATTAACCAACAAAGCATCTGCTTCGTTAATTTCCTGCTTCCTAAGTACTGGCTGGCAAAGAATCCTGCAGGCAAGGACAAACCTCTCCCAAACGTGAAGGTGACAATCCGGAAGAATTCCATAAAGTGCATACATAGAGAATGTTAAAGTCCAATTTTTCCATTCTTCAGCTGTGAAATTTCCATGGTTTGTTGTGATCTTTCTGGGTATTCTCCCAATGCATGTTGCTGTGTTAAGTTCTTCAATCTTCTTACTAATTTCCTTTAGTTGCTCCTTGCACATTCTCAGTCCAAAGTTTGAAGACACACTTAGCTGTTCCAAGGAATAAGTTGTGCATTGGGTGAATGACACGGAAGCGAATACAGTCAAAATATTCAAGTTTTGTTAGTGCACTTAAATGGACTCCATACATTCGTGATAGCCTAGCATATTCTGCCTTTCTTTTGGCAGTTAGAAGTTTTTTGCAATTTTTCTTGTTACTCAAGCCATCCCTCTTGGGCCATGAAAGGTGATCACTAAATCCTGAAAAGTCCTTCTTTTCTTTAAAGCCACCACCAAAAAACTTGAAACACTTTGAGCAGGCTCTGTTTGCGGAATGTCCTACGAAACCATACACTTTACGCGTGGCAGGAATGTTTGCTGCAATACATAGAAGAGCAGCAACCACTTTTAAAGGAACTGTAGAGAGGCTGGTAGTGACTTGAACTCCCTTCCACAATCCATTTAGCTCATCTACACATGGGTTTAAAAATGTGTGCAGCTTTGGTTCACAGTCCAGTGATGGAATAATATCTCCAAGGATGACGTTTTGAAATCTAAATCTTTCTGTACGAGGGAAATTCATGATAACAAAATAAATGAGACCAATTGAATAATCACTTCAGGGCTTAAATGGCTGAAACCCATCTACATTTAGCATTAACCCATAGTGGCATTCCAGACTAAAGAAGTCACTTCCATCTTTCCACTTGAATCTCTTCCATATATCCCCATCATACACATCTGCAAGTATGTCCTCTTCAACTATTCTTGCAGGTGCATAGTGTGGTCAGTTTTTCAAGTATGCACAAGTATATATGATCCAGAAACCTAAGTAAACTGAGCAAAAAATGCTGCATTCTTTATTTCTTGTTTGAAATAGTTGTTTGAATACAAGCAAAGAACAAAGCGTCTTGCCCTTATTTTGAGCAAACTTGGCACAAACAAAACACTGTTTGGTTGTGGATCCTCGAGCATGTGCTCAGCAGTGTTTTTCGTTTTATAGTACAGTTATCATTTATAAGCAAAGAGCAAGGCGTCTTTCTTTGTGCTGTGCAAACTGGTCGAGCACACTCTCAACATTGATTTCTTTTTTCTTGTGGATGTGCAATATTACTAACGATGAAAGGTGATCGTCGGTCATCGTGTTTCGTAGTGGCGTCTTCAACCTTTTCATTGAACTAAAGCTGAGCGCATGCCGATACAGGATACGTCAAGAGCGTTTTTACTGCTCCATAGATTCCTGGGTAGAATGCGGCATTAGCTACATCTAGAGTTTCTACCAACGTCTGTGGGGGAGGATTGGTTGGCTCCCTGATAGACCAGCGGTGCCTCCATCTGTTCACTTCGAGTTTGAACTCGTCCAAATCGATAACCATGTCACCACCGTAGTGCGCATGGATCGACTTCAATTTTTCCTCCGTCAACTGGCCAAGCTTTCCTGTAAGCAAAAACAATAATCTGTGATCTATGTGCTAAACCACTGAGTGGTCAGATGAACATGATCCACAAAATTCTTGTAGCCAACGCAATGTCATTTACCTGGGATAAGGAACTGAGCCTGGAAGTACGGTGGCTTGAAAGGGATATACACTTTTCTGTCTTTTTTTTACTTGCGACTTAGCTGTGACTTTCCTGCTACTTTCATGCGACTTTCCTGCTACTTTCTTGCGACTTAGTTGTGACTTTCCTGCGACTTTCTTGCGACTTAGCTGCGACTTAACTGCGACTTAGCTGCGACTTCCCTGCGACTTTCTTGCGACTAGCTACTTTCCTGCGACTTTCTTGCGACTAGCTACTTTCCTGCGACTTAGGTGCCTGGCTACCTCGCTAGGCTGCATGCATCGGCAGGCCAGGTTGTTATATTTGAAAACAACGTGGACTCCTATCAATAATCAGTAGTCTGTTTTGCCTTGGCTTTACAGTATAGCTATGAAGTTTTTTGCCATTTTCACTTTCACTTTGGTATGCTCTACGCTGCTGGCAGTGCTTCCATCTTACTCTCCTGCAATAAGGAACAATGCAGTAATGCGTGACGAGATAATAGAGAACTATTTTAATCTCGGGCTTACTGCACCAGAAAACGCATCATTTCTTGTAAGTGTGCTTGGTATCGGGATCTCGTTAAGACAATTGAAAAGAATACTCGGACGTTTGGGATGTGCAAGACGTTGGCGTCAAAGTAATTTGAATGAGGTGGTAGAAGCAGTCGAGGAACTGAGGGGGAGTGGAAGCCTTCTTGGGTATCGAGCGATGCATCAAAGACTCGTCAATCAGCATGGTCTTGTTACTACGCGGGAAGTTGTTTGACATGTTTTGAGGGTGTTTGATCCTGAAGGGGTAGAGCATAGTTCATAGCATAGACTACGACGATGAATTTACAGATGTAAAGGGCCAAATTACTTATGGCACATTGATGTCTATGACAAACTAAAACCGTTTGGATTCTGCATTCATGGTGCAATTGATGGCTTTAGTTGAAGGATCCTATGGCTAGAGGTTGCATCTTCAAACAACGACCCTCATATAGTAGCTCAATATTTCTTAGACTACGCAAGACAGTTAGGAGGTAGGGCAAGGATTGTACGTGGAGATAGGGGATCTGAGAATGGGAACTTAGCACCTATTCAGCGCTTCTCTCGGCGGTCCATGAATGAAGACTTTGCAGGTGATAAAAGTTTCATGTATGGGAAATCTACGGGAAACCAAAGAATTGAAGCATGGTGGGGGCGTTTAAGGCAAGGATGTGCAGAATGGTGGATTACATTTTTCAAAGACTTCAGAGATTCCGGTTTGTATTATGATGTTGATATAATACACCGTGACTGCCGGAAGTTCTGTTTCATGGATGTCATACAAAGTGAACTACACAGAGCTGCACTGGAGTGGAATGTTCACAGAATTCGGCCGTCTAGCAATGTGGAATCTCCATCGGGAAAGCCAGATGTACTCTACTTCGTTACAGCATCAGCAGAGAGTCAAGACTATATGAGTCCTGTTGACATAGACGAGGTTGAAATCGCAGAGGATACGTGTGCCGAGCAACCACAAGCGAAAGGATGTTGTCCTTTCTTTAAAGAGCTCAGCGAACTAATCATGGAGGATGAAGGTCTAGAACCAGCTACAACAGCAGAGGAAGCTGTCCAACTCTACTTAGATTTACTGGACCACATTCACAAGGAAATTTTACAAAAAACCATGAGTTGTTTTTTCAATGGTAATTATGCAAAATCCCATTGTCAAAACTATTGATGGTAAAGCCGAACTCTTAACATGAATGGTTTTTAGATAGAAGCCATGAATGGGTAATAACTGAAAAACACCATGTTTTTTCTTTAAAAAACATTAGTGTTTATATTAATTACCAACATGGTTTTTAAAATAAAAACATGCATGGTTTTGTGAATGGGAATACCTCTAAATAACATTGAACAAAACCATTAATGGAAATTGTGAATTATTCACATGAATGGCTTTTGGGTAGAAGCCATGAATGGCAAATAAAATAAAAACATCATGTTTATTTGTTAATAAACATTAGCATTTGCATTATTTACTGTCATGGTTTTTAGAATGAAAACACAAGTGATTTTGTGAATGGAAATACCACTAAATCCCATTGTAAGAAGCCATTGATGGAAGTTGCCAATTTTTAAACATAAATGGTTTTTGGATAGAGGCCACAAATGGTTAATAATTGAAAAACACTGTTTTTTCCCTTAAAAACATAACTGTTTTTGAATACTACTAAATCTCATTGTCCAAACCATTGATGGATTTTATGTTAACTGAGGTGTTCAACTTAAATAAAAGACAGATGCTTCAAAATTATAATCATTCTTCCTTTAATAATGTTCTCTTCTTTTTCGTTACCGACATGCTATAAAATTAATACAGGTAAGATTTATGTAAACTCCTTTGCTTTACCTGATTAATTGAAGCAACAAGCCACATTAACATTTATCCCAAAAACTTTCCTCTGCTTACAGAATTTCTCATTTTGCACATCATGTAGTGTGGGCAAGCAGTTTGTGCAACAAGCATATTACATTTACTAATCAGATAAGATTCCTTTCTTTCTTCGATAGGTACTACCAAGTATGTGAAATATGAACATCATACTCTGATCTGTAAAACTGAATAAAACTCAACGGGATGAAAAGAAGCGACTTCTTTGTTAATCTGTGTAAGCCTAGATTACTAGAATGGCTTCAGCTTAATTATTTCATCCCTTGTTGGGTTTCTTGACTTGCTGCACACTATGTAAACATAGCTACTGTTAAGTAATCTGTGTAAGCCCAGATGACTATAATGGCTTCAGCTTAATTATATCATCCCTTGCAGGGTTTCTTGACTTGCCAGGCACTATCTTAACATAGCCACTGTCAAGTAATGATTTTGCCAAAAGGCATACTAAAGTATTTTTATCCTCTTTGTTAAGGTTTTTTAACCCAAGTTTCCTTCCAGAGGACTGCAATTGGCTTCGTGGCACATCAGTTACCTTAATGGCATTGTACATTACACATATTATGGTTGTTGCCGCTATCATTTCGAGACCTGAAAGAAAAGAACTACTAATTCAGGATAATGATAATAACCTAGTTCTGAAAGTGTTGTTGAATACTGTGCCTATAACAGGAACTGTGAGAAAACAAAAACAACAAAGTAACAAAATAAAGAAATTTATTTTTTTGTCTCAAAGCAATACAGACATCCTGCCTATAATTTACAAGTATTCATTGAAGTGGAGGTGGCTAGTGGTGGATATTTACCTTGTTATGAGTTGTGGTTATGTTATTATACCCTGATAAGGTCACAACACCATAGTCAGAGACAACCACACCCAAGAAAAACAAACACAACTAGATATGAATACAAAACATGGTAAGCATAAAATGAAAAATATCAAACCTATTTCCCTGCTGGAGTCTCCATTATAGTTACATGTACCCTCCTCATCACTAGTACTACTGGAGTCCTCGTCTATTACTGACACTGTATTGCCAGACTGGTCAGACAGATCTACAGCTGATGAACTGCCACTACTGGTACTTTCACTACTTTTGACTTTCCTTCTCAGAGTCTGGTTGCAGTTGTCAGGCTGGTCAGACAGATCTGCTGCTGATGAACTGCCACTGGTACTTTCGTTAATGTCAACTTTTCTTTTCAGATTCCGTTTGTCAGGCTGCAAATTTTGGAAGGAAAATTACAATACAACACAGAAACTGTATTTAAAAGGGGAGGCGTAGTAACCTATTACAGTTTTCTAACTTATGGCTCTCAAAAATAACACCTTGGGCAGAGTTGATGAAAAAAAAATGCCTATGCCTTGTTTTTTAAACTCATTTCTCAATGTTTGGATATCCTGATGAAAGTTTGATAATTTATATTTCTCATGAAGTGAAGTTTTTTGTTTTTATATATACTTCAAATAGTACAATAAATATTATGTCAGCTTACCACAGAATAGTCATGTCCTTTTCTAACATGTGGTCTGCGTTCGTTGAGGATATCAAGAACATGCTGTTGTATACCATCTTTTCCAAACCCCAAAACTGGAAAAGAACATTCCTCATTAAGGTCTTCTACCAAATTCTGCAGCTGCTCTTCAGCCTCTTTATTGTTTTTAAACGTTGGTATGTCATTTCCAGGCCATGTTTTAATGACTGCAGCCCTGATGGCTTTCCTCCTGAAAAAATAACAACTAGAATTAAATCAATAAACCTAGGTTATGTATACATTACCTAGATATCTATTTACTGTTTCTGGAAGGTGCCAGGTCACCCGTACACCCGTACAAGCAGCTGTACCAATAATCAGTGCCATCCCCCAATAAGGCCAGTGCCTACAAAGTCAGAACTGATTATTCTCACATTCCAAACGGGTGCAGTCACCCTTGATCTAAGATGGCCAGTGCCAATAAAATGCAACGTCACTCGTGCAGCCACCAGAAACAGCTAAAAACCCACACAAACGCTGGAAACTAATCATAGCAGATAAGCTGGACGTTGCCGCCACCCCAGGCGTCACGATCAATAATTCTAGTCAAGAAACTTCATCCTTAGAGCAATGACATACCCCTTAAAGTCCTTTGATCCTAAAAGGGAATTGAGATTCCTACCATGAGTTAAGGATTGAAACCCGATATGCATGCTATAAGCTGATATATACTTGAGATATTTAATTGTCAGTAGAGGTCAATAATGAGCCGAAGGCCAAAAGGGGAGAACAACGGTACCCACAGCGTTTTGAGACTTCATATAATGAAGAACTCTAGAAACGATAGAAACGGGCGGGACCACCCAACAGTTCTCTCCTCGAAGTGGCTGAATAAAGAAGTCGATACCCGCCGTGTTGGAATTCCAAAACGTAGAAAAGAATCGGGGTAGCTTATGATTATAATAATTAGCAAAACAATCTATGGAATGCGGCCCCCAGCGCTCATTTAGGGACGAGAACAAATCACTGGTAGTCTGCCAATCATCGACGTCTATCAAACGACTAATGTAATCAGCCTGTTGATTTAAAGTGCGGGGAATCCACTGTATGTCTAGGTAAATCCCTGACTGAACACAAATATCGAAAATTCTTCTGGCAATTTTGTGCAAGTCCGACTTCATGCTACCTACTTCAACGATTCTGGCAGCAGCTTGACTATCGGTAAACCACTTGACATGTGATCCTTTAAGGACTGGGGCAAACGAACGCAAAGAAAATTCTATCGCACATAACTCCCTCCACGTGGAGCTCTGTAGACTCTCCGAATCCGTCCACATTCTATGGCACACGTACTCGTTATTGAAGCCAATAACAGAACCACAACCCGTAGCACTGGCGTCAGAATAAACAAATGAACTAGGGCAGGTATCTGCGAAACAATGTCTGTTGTTAATATTGCTAAGATTTGTTTTCCAAAAATACAATTCCTCCTGACAGTACTCGTCAAGGTAAAACTCCATATCCCAACGGTCATTACACAAGGTGGACATGACACAATGTCTTGTCATAATTCTACCAATATTACCAACGACAGGACCCGTTGAAATAATTTGACCCGTAAAAGAAGCCAAACTTCTCGCCGAAACCTTAAAGTTTGAGTTGATAATATGGTCAATGGTTTTTAAAATCTTCGTAATCCTTCTATCTACAATTTTTAAAGTGCCCAGGATCGAATTCCAAGTCAAGCCTAACCAG
The DNA here is from genome assembly GCA_014634185.1 of Astreopora myriophthalma. Lineage (NCBI taxonomy): Eukaryota > Metazoa > Cnidaria > Anthozoa > Scleractinia > Acroporidae > Astreopora > Astreopora myriophthalma. The sequence continues at coordinate 240,601 of BLFK01000093.1, read as the reverse complement.
TCTAAAACCTGCGTGGGCTCCCATACCGACTTCTCATCGTTAGCTATAAACCCTGCACTGCTCAAGTCGTTTCTAACAGCTCGGGCAGTAGCGTGACAGTCTTGTTTATCCTGGACTATGCCCCAACCATCATCTAGAAAGATGGCTATACAGATACCCTGTAATCTCCAGCGTTTTACTAAGGGTTTCAAGAGCTTAGTAAAGACATAAGGGGCAGTGGATAAACCGAAAGGAAGAACGGTAAATACATAAAATATTTCATCCCCAGAATCCGCCACCCCCCACGAAAACCCAAGGTAAGTTTGGTGTTCCTGTGAAATTTCAACGTGGTGATAACCGCTTTTTAAATCGAAGGAAAACATATGACCCCTTTGTAAAATAGGAAAGAGCAACCTTCCAATCCTCGAATTTCACTCTTTGTTTAAGTAAACACTTATTTACATGGCGTAAGTCCAGAATTAGTCGTTTTTTACCGCATGGCTGTACTGACACAGATAAGGGGTTAACTACCAAGGGTTTCTTAGCAACTACACAGACACGCCCAGAGAGAACAAGCTCATGGATAGCTTGGTCCACAAAATCGGCATGGAATCTAGCAGACTTATTATTCCTGAGCTTCACGGGTTCGGGCGAACTAGCAAAAGGTAATTTATGACCGTTTTCAATTAGCGATAAGATAAAATAAGGCGCACCAATAGATTTCCAAAACTCGATGTTAGCTCTCAGATTACCCTTCACGCTTAAAGATAGCCCACTGTCCACTTCGAATTTTTCTACGATTTCTTCTACCTGCGCTAAGTCTTCCTCAATACTTGATAGCTGGCTGGCTTGAATGAATTCCTGTTGGCTTGTTGTAGGAAGGTACTGGTGAGGAGTTGTGATTGTAGGACTGGTAACTGTGACCTCCTGGCCAGAAGGCAGAATGGCAGTCTTTGGCCCAATGACCGTATTTTCCACATTTGAAACAGCGGAACCCTTCATAACAAGCATCCCTACGGCCTGTAAACAAAAATAACAACAACTGCAGTAAGATGGGCGGGAGGGTGGGATAAATGCTGAAGTATAAACTGCGTGGATCGCTAGCGTGAGTGAATATTCAACGGTCACAGAGGTTATAAATACCAGGGACTAACCAATCAAAAGTTATGCGCAATTAGAACAAGTGAGGAGGTGGGACAAGAGGAGCGAAGGTATTGGAGCATAACTAATTACTGGAATACCAGCGGAAAATTCATGAAACCACAGATTTTAACTGTTTTGATGGTGAAGTGTATGTGTAAAAAGGGCAAGCGATATTTCATGGTATATTGTTCTTTAAAGTGTAATAATTTCTTTTAAGATGTTGAATATCAAATCGTTCTATTTAGAAAATTTCGTGAATCCGAATTGTAAATCAGTGTTGGAAGTAGTTTGTAAAGTTTTATGTACAGGTATGGATTTTGTTTGACGAAGAGCAATTGTTAGATGTAATGGACAATGAACTGGCTTACCACAGCATTTACAACTTGTGATTTCCACTCCATCATCATAGGGGACTTCTGCTTCTTTAAGGAATTCGTAATGTACTTCTGAAGCATGACTACCAAAATTAGTACAAATCTTTAAACTGTAACTGTAAACATCGCTTTTGTGAATGTAAGAACTGTGAATGTATAAACTGTTGCTAACCCATGTAAATAGTATGAATTCGTTTGGATGCAAACGAAAGGGTTAAACTTCCATTTAAGCAACTTAAATTCCATGTTTCACCTGGTGTATATTCTGATATTTTTCTATAATATTTTCTTTAATGATGTTGTTGACACTGTTTTCTCGATACAAATTTGTAAACTCTATAAGATTATTTATTGATTTATTGCTCATCAATGGGTTGGTCTTCCCCACAAGAGTGTGAGAAAATGATTCCCCTTGTGAAACACTTTTGTCAAAATCAGTATCAGAGATTTCATTACTTATACAACCAAAAACATGAAAACACAAAACTGTCAATTTCCTTCTGGTTTGAGTGCTAAATTTGAATATGGAGCCCCCCTTGCAACTCCCCTTCTGTCAATGGTAATGCCCTCCTTCTTCCAGTGGGGTTTCTTGATGCCCTTCCTGTTTCCAGTAGAGGTTTATTGTGAACTTGTTACTTTCTATACAGTGGGGCAAGCTTTAACAAAATCGCAAGGTATAAATAATGGTTCTATACCTTTTTTAAATCTTACTCACCATTTTCCTTTTTGTCAGATCAGTATCACTCTCATTCCTGCTGTCTTCAGAATCAGACCCTCCACCACCTTTTAAGGTATCAGTGTACCCCAAATGACCATCATACTTCGGCACCGCTTTACGGTGGGACATTTTACGCAAACCCTACAAAAGTATATATTTTCTGAAAGCTTAATAATTGTAGATTACGATGGTATATTCATTAACATAAAAAAATTACGGTTTTCCAAATATAGCGCGCTATTTCTCAAAGTACAGAGGTTCACTAATCAAGTTCGTTTCCGGTCGGATTTGAGCAGGAGAACGCGATTAATATCGCTGTCTTCTTGACACCTTTCTCTAAAAAACGGTGTCGGGGAATTTTTATTTTTTGCTTCTTTCAAAAGTTATGACGGTTTTAGTGAAGAGAATGCATGTTTTATTCAACTCTCAAAGTTTAACTGCGTGTCAAAAACAAACCAGACAAGTAATCAAAATTTCCCGACACCGTTTTTTAGAGAAAGGTGTCAAGAAG
>BLFK01000093.1:210628-228128 GCA_014634185.1 Astreopora myriophthalma | reverse complement strand
AAATGAGTAGAAATCTAGCTGAACTTTCATTCGCATCACTACTGTTGTAAACAGACTTCCATTTTTCATTCCTTAATTCGTCACGGAAAGCAATCTCATCAAATCTTTTGAAGTCTCTAATTTCAATGGTATCGGGAGAGGGGCTTAATAAAGGATCGTATGAAAGGCTAAAAACGGGCAAGTGATCAGCTATTTCGACTGCAATACTACCACTTGTGCTTGAGGACAAAAAATTTGAGTGAATATGATCAACGCAACTTATTGTTCTCTCTGTTATACGAGTTGCTTCAAATATCAAGGGATTGAAGCCTTCAGAATGGACCAGATTAAGGTATTCTTTTGCTATTGTGCTCTTAACAAGTGTATTGATATTGATATCACCTAAGATCAAACATTTCCGCTTAGACAGAAAAATGGAATGCAAAACTTGCTCGAATTCATCAAGAAATTCCCGTTGGGACCTATTAGGTGGGTTGTAAAGGACACCTATTAGCAAATCTTGTGTGTCAACCCATAAATTTTCAATACCATCTATTTTTAAATCATCTCTTAACATGAAGTTAACATTTGACTTTAAATATAAAGCAACCCCGCCGCCAATTGAAAATTTGCGGTCATCTGTTAACAAATGATATCCTGCAATTTTTATACTTTCTGGATCAACCTGAGGCGTGATCCATGTTTCTGAACAAGCAGTTATATCAAATTCGAAAGGAATGTTGTCTAGAAGATTATGCAGCTCGTCAATATGTTTACATAAACTTCTGATGTTTAGATGGAGTGCCGAGAGATGCGGTTTAACGACATTGGAGAGTTCATTAAGCTCTTCTAAAGTGAATATACCATGATCATTAAAGGATTGTAAATTTAAATCTGGGTCATTAGTACTATTGGTCATGGGTCTATTTCAAATGAACATTAAATTTCCATACAATAATTACGTCCATAAACATAAGAATATCTTTGTCTTCTACTAACCTGATCAATGGATATAAACGTCTATGTATCTCTATATAGAGCTCCATCAATATACAATTTACCACGATGAAATCTCGGCTTCTTTCCACTCTCAAACGCCTCCTTCATCACATCTTTAAGCTTCTTCTTTTTCTCCCGATCCTCCCAGATCACATCCTCCGTTGTCCAAACACCATCTTTAAGTTCGCGCTTCTTCTGAATGACTTTGTATCTCTCTGGACGATATACAAATTTACACATTATCGCTCGTGGTTTGGAATCGCTTCTTGGTCCAGCATGATGACGTTTTCAAGTTTTGGCTCCAAATTAAGTTGGTTTGCTAGAATATCGTGGATTTTCCGCAAGCAGTCCTCGTCGGGGGATTCTTCAATGTTATGAAAGCGGAGATTGTATCCTCGTGAATAATGCTCAAGTGACAGAAGACGTTCATACATTTGGCTAATTTGCGTAACATGGTTTTGAACAGAGACTTCTGTTTCATCGACCTTGCATTTAGCATCATGGAGTTCTTCCTTAAGTTCTTCGAAACTTTGGTTGAGGCTCGTAAATTGTTTGGAAATCTTGTCCAAAGCCCCTTCATTCAGTTGTACTTTTGCTTTTAGCTTCGAGATGTCTTGTATAATCTTATCTTGACCTTCGCACAGGCGTGCCAGCGACTCTTGAACGAAAGCTTCGAAATCTTTTTCTGATGCATCAGTTGGTTGTTTCTTGTGTCCTCTCTTAGTTGATGCCATGTTAACACACACAAATATTACATGTAATAGAGTTAATATAAAAAAAGAAGTACAAAAAATGCAACTTCTATCCGCTTTGGCTCGGAGCTTCAAAATTCGCGGCCATCTTACTCGGTGGCCGCTGACCAACTCTCCTTTCTGTAGAGGGTCTCCTGCATTGCCTTTTTGTGGGACTGGATTCTTTGTCAACCGTCCCTTCTCTTTTTCGCTTAATAGATTCTAAGTCTCTTTTCATAGTAAACAGGCTTCTACATTTTCGGTGGTATGCGATGTTTGGTATGTGATTTTCGTCAACTGTTTTGGCAACATCCAAAACTGCCTGATGATTTCGAACTTTGGCTGCTTCCAACAAAGCCAGCCAAGAGCTTGTGTCCTTTGGGGACACAAGATGTTCTTCCTCCTTATCACGTGCAGCATAGTGTATTATGCACTGGCGCTTGTTTTTTTCCATTCAGTCTGAATGGCAAACTCAAGCTCTGTACGTAAATAGAGAATTTAAAGAAATCTATTATTTTATTTACTCTTAAACGATAACGTAAATGATATCAACAATTTCATATAATTTATAGATGTACTAGTAACTTAGCATCCAGTAATAGATCGAGTATTTTCGAAGTTAAGATCGAACTGATAGGCCGATTTCTAAAACAGCTTAAGGAGATTTGATGCAAGCTGATTTGTTTTCTAATAATACTAAGTACGATTTAAGTTCTAAATAGATAAAAGGTGAATTATCAGAAAGAAAACTGAGAAGCAAATTTTTTGCTTTGCATAAAGGAAAGCAAGTTTTGAATAATACTAGAGCTTTTCATGAGGGTTAAAAATGTTTCCAGCTATTGATTGCCACAACAGAAACGGATTGTTTTTCTTTATTTGTTTGTTTGTACTTTAGATTTTGTTTTACTGAACATCTCGTGTTGTGCCTCAGCTCTGTAGTCTTTTTTATGCTATTTTGCAATCCAAACAAAGTTTATAAAACTGATTCATTCAAAATTAAAAGTACAAAAAACTAAAACGTTTATAAAATTCATATTGTGTGGAATAATTAAGTGACTGATAGATATCTAGTAGTTTGAACACGTACCTTAACGAGATTGGCCTTTTCAAAATGGCGGATACATCAAGCAGAAGAGATCTCAGACATGGCATAAATTAATATACCGCTGACCAACGTATTAAAAAAATGTGCTCAAAGACATTAGGTAGACTCTTAAAAGTATAATTGTGTCTCCACACTTCCTTTTATTGCATTCTATAAGCATTTGTAGCTGCATGTTATTGCACGTTAACAATAGGCCTAATGTGCTATAGCTTGGGAGGGGGTGCAAATAAATGCAGTCTGCACGGAGGAGCTACCATCGATCCAGTGCTATCGTGGCTTTTCCAAGTGTACAATAGCAAGGCATTTTAAAAAACATCATGAAACTAATTCACCCTGAATTATACTGACAGCCTAATTTTGGCTGCCTGGCTCACGGACTATGGAGATCATTTTGGCAAACTGAATTTACGAACAGCAAAAATTAGAGAATGGTCGCTAATGCCAATGTGACAAACACCAGACTGCGTAAATAAATCATTATTATTTGTAATAAACAAATCAATTGTACTGGCTGTTTTTTCTGTAATACGAGTGGGCTCGCGAATTAATTGATGATATTGGTAGAGATTGCAAATATCCAATAATTTTTTTGTATGTGATTCTAAGAGAGTGGCACCCACATTACAATTGAAATCTCCTATTATATTCACTTCTAGCCCTAACATCTCGATATGGTCAATAAGTGATTCAAAAGCCATCAATATTTCAGCATTAGCATCAGGGGGCCTATACCAGGTCCCTACAATAAAAGGCTTAGTCATGAATTTATTTACTTTGATACCTCGCCATTCAAGCCTATCATCATAATCATGCAGAAGCCCATAATCTATTGTATTTCTTATATACAGAACAACCCCACCACCATCCCTGTTTCGGTCATTCTTTCCAGGATATAGCCAGGAATAGAAACTTCACCATTTGAGATTGAGCTACTAAGGCGGGATTCATTAATTGCAAGAATATCAGTGACTTTTGAATACATATAAATGCGGAGTTCATCTATATGGGCCCGAAGACTCACAATATTAAGGGCTGCCAGTTTAAAACCTCTATTATTAGACATCTCCTTAAGCGAATGGCTATTTAGCGGGGATTGGTCGGCTAATTCTGTTGTTGTAGAACAACCTTCACTGATTGAAGTTATGGCGCACTGCCCCGAGTTATTTGACTGAGAACTTTGGCTAATTTCCAAACGGGATCCTGAAAATTTTTGTTGTTTTTCCCTTTAGACCGATGTTTAGGGTTCAGTGCTTGCCTAATGATGTTTGCAGCAATGATGTTTGCAGCTGTTTTCACACGTGCTAATGCCTTGAAGACCGATATTTCGTGAATCACAGGAACTTTATGGAGCTCTGGGATAATCTCCAGCAGGGCAGCTTCGACATAACTTATGTCAGTATTGATTGACTGAAAGTGAGTGTTAATATCATTCACATTGAACAAAGATGAGAGATTCATACTTGATCCAGCACGTCCAGGTAACTTATCAATCACTTTCCACCAAGATTTGCTGCCCATGTCATGTTTTTGCTTGCTAGCCTTAGTCAGATTCAACTGGTTCTCTTTAATAAGCTGGGTAATTCTCGATTGCAAAAAAACCGCCTCCTGTACCATCCCTTTCCTCAGAAGCTTATTCCTTTTAGACAGGAGATGTTTTAGTTTTTTTAAATTTACATGTTTTGTCGTGCCTCCAAAGATCATTTCTTTTTACAAAACCAAGGCAGTGAACACATGGTCGAGTCATCTCGTGAACAGTGGTCTTCTCATGATAACGAGATGCCCACTTTCATGAGGGGACACAAGTGAAGTTGACTGTAAGTACGACTTCACACAGAGATTTAATCTCTGTGGTTCCGGAAGGTGTCTGTAATCTCATTAAATATGCCATACAATGAATGGCTCATGTTATTCTCGCTTCACTCTCTGCGATCTGGACAATGTTTTGTAATTTGGTCCAAAATTCCCGCGCTGCCTTTCAGTATTACTCCTCATATCACAAGGTCAAGATGGCGCCTAGAAAGGGGTTTCATCCTTCCTCGCGCGTCACCATAACAGATCCGCTATTCGCGTCAAAAAACTGGTACGTGTTGAGTACTTAAGTGTGTGGTATGATTCCAGTTCAGTTTTTTAAGAAGTCGGCACTAGTGTGTAATTTCCCGGAGGAGTTTTCTGGTGTTCAGAGAAATCTCCTTCGGCTTGTCGATGGGACGTCTGTGAAAGGAAAAGGTTCCGATGTTGAAGTTGTGGCCTCCACGTTTGGTCTTGTCGCGATTTTGCTTCGCCAAAAGCGAAATGCTAACGCAGGCGATGAAACTGCCTTCACACTGCTGAAGAGATTTTTAAATGGCTTGGATTTGAGCGTCATTTCTTGTGGTGAAGATATTGGGAATGCTGGCGCTGGTCGACCACGTGCCGCTCGGTGACTCGCGATGCCTTCCAGCCCACAGCCGTCGGAATCATTGATGACCCCACCAAGTAGTGGTGTTAAGGCGGGCGAAGTTTTTTCGCCCAATATGAAGGAAATCTGCGAATGTAAAGACCTCCACACGCTGGAGAAGTCTTTGCTTCTCAAGCAACGGAGTGACAACACAGCCAATAATTTAATTTTAAATCGGGTCACTTTTTGCCAGTCCCGTGTTGATGTAAACAAATTTTATTGCCATTACCTTTCTCATTGCCTGTTGTTTTGTTGAATTTCAATCAAAGAACTTCAGATTGAAAATATTTTCCATAAGTCTATTGTCAGTGTTTCTAAGTGCAGCACCCAGAGGTTTCGTCCGAGTGCGCTTTTGGACTTGGAACAGGCAACTCTTTTAAGTAAATATTTATTCGACAACATTGTTAATAACTCTGCATGGACACACTGGACTAATCTACTAACAGTAATGTATTGGGGGGTGGATTCAACGAAACATAAGAGTACTAATTATAAGGCCATCGTCCATGTAACGTTTTATCATCTGAACTGGCGGGTGGCCCACCTTACACAGTTCAGTGTAACATAAGAGTATTAATCATAAAGCCATCTTCCATGTAATGTTTTATCTTCTGAACTGGCGGGTGGCCCACCTTACACAGTTCAGTGTAACATAAGAGTACTAATCATAAGGTCATCATCCATGTAACGTTTTATCATCTGAACTGGCGGGTGGCCCACCTTACACAGTTCAGTGTAACATTAGAGTACAAATCATAAGGCCATTATCCATGCAATGTTTTATCTTCTGAACTGGCCGGTGGCCCACCTTACACAGTTCAGTGTAACATAAGAGTACTAATCATAAGGCCATCATCCATGTAACGTTTTATCATCTGAACTGGCGGGTGGCCCACCTTACACAGTTCAATGTAACATAAGAGTACTAATCATAAGGCCATCACTGATCCATGTAGCGTTTTATCTTCTGAACTGGCGGATCTGCAGAAACGTATTCAAGATGTGCTGGGTTTAGTTCTTTAAGATCTGTTTTAGATTCCTCAGTTACACGTTGCTTTTTAATTCGATCAAAATTCCGATTACAGTTTACAGTTTCTGATTGTGGTGGTGGACGTTTCGGTGGGAAAACTGAATTTACATTGCCATCTCGTGCAATCTGCAACATTAAAGCTCCTCTTGAACACGTTTTCATTTTCAAATGCTTCTCTGGTTTTTGCCACATGGCCTTTAAAATATGAGGTTGCTTGAGATCTTTTGGAAAAGAACTGCCCTTTGGAGAAGGAGTGGAAGGTTTCCGAAGTCCATCTGAGGCACTAGTTTCTTCAGCGGTCGCCGCTTCCGGTAGTACAGTGGTCTCGGTAGAATTTACTTGTCTCTCTTCCAAAAGCTTGTCCGGTTTATTTAAATGGGCCTCTTACACGTGACATTGCTTGGCATCTATTGAGAGAGCACTGTACTTTGCAGAAGACGAGGAAGTTTTCATTTGTTCATTTGTGGCGCCATGTGCTCGAAATGAGGCTTCTTGTCTTGTCAGTTTTGTAGTCTCAGCTGACTCTTGTTGCCGCTCACGCATCTTTCGTCTTTTTCGACATTCTTTCCTTTGCTTTAGTTTTTCTTCGCGAGAGATTTCACGTGAATAAATGATCCGCTTTGAGTCCTTAGAATTACCTTCAATCCGCAATCGAGATATCAATAGACCCGATTGAGTCGTTTCACGAATACGGGACGATGAACCGGCAAGATGACTCAAATCAGTAACCCGTAATTATTCGCGTGTGTAAAGGAAAATTGAGATGAGTTGATCACAACTTGATTACATGGATAATTCGGCCATCTCTGGTTTACTTTCAGTACATGAACATTTCTGTGACATTTTTGTGTCAGAATTAAGGATTATGACACGTCGCCTGAACGTACGTGAAGAAACCTGGCGTTTTGTCGGCAAAAAACCTTAGAAGATTCTTCTAACGTTTTGTATGGGGTACTTGCAGTTGGCCCTCGCTGTGTCCCCTCATGACTCTCCAATACATGCAAATTATGATGAAAATTGCCTCGCAATTGCAACTTGTAGGGTGCTTTCTTATGAGCTTTTGAGCCTTGTGGATGAGCAAGTGCTTGAACAACCTCTGCCTCATGCATGTGGCGATCTTCACAGTGCTGTGCAATTTTTGCACCTAACTTGTCACAATAAAGGAAGGTATACCTTTTGTCATAAATCCTAGCCTTGTGGGGACCCTTTTTGATGCTGGATGCTACAAGTGACAGATTGGACACGAAAAGGTTAGACTTAAGCCGAGAGGATGGCCCCGAGGACGCTGGAGGGATGACCTCGTCAGCCGGTTTGGTCCTGTCAGTGAAGGGCTTGTCTGGAAGGAGAGAATAAGGGTCCCTCCCACCTGGAAGAAGTCACCCCGGATAAAGTCACCCCGGATATGGACAAATATTTTCTTAATCTGCAAAACACTGAGGCTCTCCAATTGAAACTAAAAAACACAAGAAAACAACAGGAAAAACTGCAAATTGCCTGAAGACGTACTCAGTCAGTCACCTCGGGGGGAGGGGGGAACTAATAAGAAAAGGAAGTAATCCCAAAATGCTCGTTAAGTCTGTGTACACTTGAATGCTTGCACCTTTTTTCTGGTGGCTGGTCAAAAATGGGCCTCTGTAGCTCTTTCCTACTTAACAACATAAACCTAGTGTACAAGACTTGAGCAAGCATAGCAGCTGACAAAATTCTCTACGATGCCATCTCTGTCAGTTCTCTGGAAAGAGGCTGCAAGAGGTTGTGGGACATTGTCCTGGAAATTGGCTTTGTATTAGTCGCGGTTACACACCTTCTAGCCGATGTCTCCCCGTGGGTAATTGGCTTGGGTTGGGATCATCTTGCATTTTCTGTCAGGTTAGATATATCGGTTACATTACAAATAATTAAGGTGAACTTTTGACCTGGAAGCATTTGCCGGGAAAATTAATTCATCGTGGATATCCACAACCACAAAAGGCACTGATTGATTGCAGCCATTCTTGTGCTTCTCATACAATGACCTCAAATTGACCTAGCATCCAGCATTTTGTTTTGAGAAGAGTGCGCAGAAGGCGCTTGCATTTATGTTTGTGATATCCATTGTAAAAACCTGATCTTGCTTATCCTCTGGTGTGAAGCTGTTGTAGAAAATAAGAAAAGACATTTTTTAAATGTCTGTCCTACTGGAGGAAATCTAACAGATCATTCAAAACCAAAGACTAAAAATACTCACGGGAAGCTCAAAAGTTTGCCATTGTTACTACTGAGATGAGTAAACATGACGCAGCTTCGGTGCAAATTTAACAAAAGAAATGTGCTGTGTGTGTGCTCCATATTTACAGTTTCCTGTTATTGACATTTGCTGCTTCGTAATTGGTGGAACAGCTTTGTGGTTGGATAAACCACAGATAAACCGTACCACTTGGACCTGGGAATGTCATGGGTAATTCTTTTGTTTTCTTTGACGTACATGTATCCATAGTGATTTCCTGTGGGCAGTTTCACTGTGGCAATATTGGTCATACACAAAACATGCACTCCTCTTGGGTAAAGTCCTACTTTCCCGAGGGCAAAAGGGCTTGTGCAACCGCAACTATTGTTTTAAGGCTCTTGGGTTGTTTTCATAGCTGGCAAACAATTCCTCCATTGCATCAGAACAAGTGGTAGTAGTAGAAACTTTATTACCGTGTCAGAACCTTCTGGTTTGGGACATATCCCTTACTAATGTGGGGACACAAATAATAATAGATAACATCATTTACGAGAAATATTATCCGCTAAATAGTATAAAAAGCTATAAAAAATAAGAATTGAAGAAATCAATTAAGAATTATGAATTACAATGAGCACAGCCCCTACAGCCATCATCTAGCAGAGAGCTGAGGTCACGCTTGCGCATACGGTTTTTAAAGCTGGCTAACGATGTAACTGATCTGTCTGCAGTTGTCAGTTTGCTCCATAATGTGGGTCCTGGATAGTGCAATGAATGTTTGCCATAAGTGACTGTGTTATATCTGGAAACTGAAAAATCGGACTGTCTTAAATTATAGGAAGAGTTATGTACCTGAAAGATGTTACAAATATTCAAAGGACTTAGGTTGGGTGGAAGGAAAGGAGATATATTCCTTTGATTATGTAAGTGGTATCCTTCGAGCCCATGTTTCTTTGTCAGGCAAAGTAGAAATGCATCATTTTGTTTGTGATCAAGATGTCACCAAGTTTATGTGCTAGCCTTCACCAGCTGTGCACATTACCATTTACTGAGATATATATATCTTTTGTTGAGAGATAGCGTCAACATACCCTATGTGGGTTTTGTTTTAATTTCTCGTACTGTGGGCTGTCCTTTCTTTGCCTTTGGAAACGACATGACGGTTTGTGACAACTGGAGTGTGAAAACACAGTATTGAATTCTGTAACATTAACTAAAGCAATTCATAACTGTAAGCATCAAAGTAATAATTCACTGCACATGTAGGAGTAGGCAGTATGTTTTGGGACAAACTGAATATCCAGGCTATGCTTAGCTTCAAGTGTAGATGTGTGATACTTAGGTGACAGCTGAGCTATGTCCTTCAGTAGCTGGGGCTTTAAGAGGAGTTCCTCAAGTTTCAACTGCAGCGGTGGAACCTAATGGCAAAAAAAAAAAAGGAAAAATTCAATCAAACTCTCGGCTATAAGCTGAACCCCCTTGTTTGAACGTTATTTCGCAGATTGAAGTGAAAATTTCTGAAAAAATAGCTTGGCTTATAGGTAAATAACTACGGTAGGCTACTTTTCGTACGGCTGACTTTTGTTTTGAAATGTCCTGCTGTTACCAATGTTTTTTTTTTAACAAGCGAGCAAAACACGCTTATCTTTAACGACAAATCATAAATTCATTCCAAGACACGGTCACAGGAAAGTGTTTTAAATGGCTGTTTGGTTTCAATTTGTAATAAACATGTTGAATTGTCTAAATTTTAAAGTATTTCCGACAGTTGTTCTATTTAAATGAACCTTTTAAATAAATTAAACACACCAGCTTCGCATTTGTATTTCGAAACCTTGATCTTGTGAGGATGGTTAAACGTAACCCACAATGTGCATAACCAAACAATCTATATGCCAAAAAAGAAGCATGTTCATAATTCCCGCCAAAGTGTTTTTATGCAGTGTAGTCGATCATCATTAAGGTCGAATCACAAGTTCTCTTCACATGAAATGCCATTGCTAACAACGAAACCAGACTTAACTTCCGGTAACCAATGCAAACTTATTGTGGCTAGTGCCTCTTAAGAGACCAAGCCACAATGTTATAGCCTAGTGAGTGTGGGAGAGTGGAAATCTAGGAGTGTAATTCGGAGTATCTTCGTACATTTCCGTTTCCTCTCTGATATGCGCGCGTGACTTGTTGAACGTGCTGGTGCCTCATAAGAGGCTACAGAATGTTTCCCTTCTAAACTATCGTTATTTTGCAATGATTGTTGACTTTATTTTTCGTCAAAAAATCGAGAAAAGGAAATAATAATAACTTAGGACTCTTGCATTTTTCTTTGTATATGTTTCGGAATTAGGATGTAGTCGCCTGGTCTATTATCGACAAGTTTTACGAACCGTGCCAAGTGCTTCACAACTTTCACAAGTTTGCGGCTTTCCAGTTTGCTTCGTCGAAGAATTCGGCTTTCCAGTTTCCTTCGTCAAAGAATTCGGAATGGGAATGTGAGCAGTCTTTATTATTAGTATTTTATGCGATGACTTGTCATTTTTTTTCATCAACAACCAGGTTAAACTTTAGATCCATTTCTGGAGTGTTTGTTTGTAACGATTTTTCGGGGATCTCTAAGAATTTAAGTTTTTTATGTGTAAAGAAAGCGAACAAAGAACTGAAGGTTCACCGTACTGGTCATGGCTAACGGCTAGTTTATGCTGCTGAATCTCGTCACTTTCTTCGTGGCATACCGACTAGTAACAGCTGCCAGCAACAACCCTACCTCACAAGAGCAATGAATCTCTTTGGAGAGAGCCAAACGTCTCTCAAAGCATCAAAAACTAAACTCGTTCGTGAGTGCCAAAATTCCCTCAGGGAAGCTAAAACTATGCTCATTGATGAGTGCCAAAACTCCCTCAGGGGAGCTATAACTTATGCTCGTTAACAAGTGCCACAACAATTCAAACTATCCTCTTTATTGGGAGGTTATAAAAGTTCTCCGGGAATGCGAAAATTTGAATGAAATGGAAGAAGGTGAAGATATTTCCATTGATCAAGTATTGTTCAACCTACATACTGCAGAAGAAAACTATTTACTTGCTATACACTCATCTTTAAACACTCCCACTGTGTTTTTGAAAAGAAATCTCAAGGGAGTATGTGTGAACAATTACAACCCTGCTTGCCTTAGTGCATGGAGAGCCAATATGGACATACAATTTGTATTAGATGTATATGCATGTGCTGTATATATGGTGAATTATGTTTCAAAAGGACAAAAAGGTATGAGTGAACTTTTGCGACAAGCTTGTACCGAAGCTAGGGAAGGAAATCATAACGTAAAACAACAAGTTAGAGATATTGGAAGTAAATTTCTCAATAATGTTGAAATTAGTGCACAAGAAGCAGTTTATATTGTGCTACAATTACCAACGAGCAAGGCATCTAGGCAGATTATATTCATTAATACTTCACCCCCTGATGAGAGGGTGGAGCTTCTAAAACCCATGAATGATATTAAAGAAATGGAAGATGACTGTGAAGAAATCTACCTGTATACAAGTGGTTTGCTGAAACGATATTTTAAGCGCCCAGCCAAACTATAAAATCTTACTTTGGCAGATTGGGTTATGACTATAGTGCAAACTGTCATGTAAAAGAAACTAATGAGTTGATATTGATGGTCTTCCTTTGGATACATTTGTTGATGACAATCAAAATGATGATGAAGTTGAATGCACCAAGAGCTCATTTGGCAAAACAAAAACAAGAACAAAAGCAAGGATTGTAAGAAGTGTCTGGTTCAACAAAGAAGCTGAACCAGAGAAACATTATCGCGAACTGTTAATGTTATTCACTCCATGGCGCAATGAAGAAATTGATTTACTTGGAATGTTTTCATCATATCAAGAACAATATATGATGCTTTTTAGTGCAATCAATGAACAAATGAAGCAATATGCTGCAAGGCTGCTGCCTAAGGGAATTTCTAGGGAGCCCTTTGGACTCCTAAAAATAAAAGTTGGGAGCCCAAGCCACAATTTTAGGAGCCCGGAATTAATTACAGATTAATAATTAATTAATTACGCATGTACACGTTATCTTATAAACCTACTTTTTGCACTCAACATATTTTGGAGACCAGGATGGTGATGTGCTAATCTTCTTTTGTTTGTCCCTATCCTATAGGCTATTTGTGCACGCAATTGAAAAGAGGAATTCCATTACCTCACTGACCAAGCTGTTTTCACTCTCTGATTTTATTTTTTATCACCCATATGCAGGCATGTCTTATTCAAGAAGTACCAAACGAAAAATTTGTTCTGAATTTTACGAAAAAACAGCTGCGAAACTAATTTCAAAACGCATTATGCAAACCAAGTAAATCAACAAACCATCTGGATGTTAATGAGAATTATGACTCCATTACAAGAAAAAATAGTTGGTTAATTTCAACTTAGAATTATTTATCTTTCGGATTTTATAGTATTGACAGTGTTCCACACCTTTGACGGCATGAAATGTTTGTACTAAAGGTTACAATCTTTTCTGTGCTACTTTAATGGGCACCATTTCCTGTGCACGCAGTAAGAACCTTGCATATCTTGGAAAATTTAACAATCACATTTGTATCAATGAAAACACAAATATTCCAGATTTATTAATTGTTTGCTTTTACTAGAGACCATGTAAACATTACTTTTCACTGCAGTTATGTTGCCTGGACGAAAATGAATTTAACTCTAAGCCAAGAATAATGTAGTCAACCTTCTCACATTTCATCTTGTGCTAAGTGGAAAAGTTGCCTTAACCTTGATACATTATTAATTGTTTCAAGAAATCGTTCACTTGTACGTCTTCCCTTTCAAAATTAAGAAAAACGACACTGGCAGCAAGGTTCAGTCTTTCGATTTTTTCCCCTAAAGCGAACTCCAGATTCTAGCCTTTGGTTGTTTCCCCAACCAGTCTTGACACTGTTTTCCCGCAAATGCTTTCCTGCCCTTGCTAAGTGACCAGATTGAACGAAAGTGCTGACTCTCTCTGACTTGTTCAGGCTGTGATATTTAATTGAAATCTGTAAGTTGTTGTCCGGTGTTTTTGTTGCCAGGCTGGAGCGCTGAATGGTCTTGGTGCTATTCATAGAACTGAAACCTCGTTCACATGCTGCAGTAGACAAAGGCCAGGTCAACACAATTTCAACAATTAGAAGGAAGTTAGGAAATTCGTCACCATGTTTAGTAAACAAAACTGAGTAAATATCAGATGTTGCTTTGTGCTTCATAAGACTGACAAGGCTCTTAACGCCCTGCCATTCACTTTTGAGACTCTTCTCTAAATCCAGATTTTTCCAAATGTTCTTGGTATCTGTCAGAGTTGACAGAGAGCTGATCATCACCATAAGTTGCTAACTCTTCAGGAACTTCAGGCCAGGTGTCTGGATCTAAAACTGAAGAAGCCTTTACGACAGGATCATTAAATAGGTAGTGGAATCGCTCATCCATGCTGTGTTTAATTTCATCCAAAACAGACATTCTATCTTCTGAAATGCAGCAATGTCATTGTCATCCCTTGTAATTGAAATGTACCTGAACTTGTTGCCACTGCCTACTTCTTTAAGAAATGACTTAACCCTAGTACCATCAGAAAACTTCATGTTAACTCACTGCAACTCAAATTTGCAGACTGCTGCAGCTGCAGTTGTAACTGTAAGAAATTCGGCTTGAAACACCCTACTCAAATGCGCTGCTTCCTCTGCAATGTCACACAGAAAACTAGTAAGGAGCAACCCCTTAAATGATGTCAAGAACTTAACTGAAAATGCTGCTCGTCCCTGCCTTCCACTTGAACCTTCGTGCATCTCTTTGGTATTCTGGCAGTGCATCATCAGAGTTCTGTATCCATGAAACAGCACCTGAAGTGCAGTCCGGAGATGTGGTAACCATCTGGCTCCAAAAACATTAGTTGGTCTAGAGATCTGGTCATCGAGTAGCTCTGCTAACTCCTTTAATTCTCTGAGAGCCTTGGCACTGTAGTGATATTCTTGGTATAAACTGCGAAGAGTATCACTCACTTTAACAAACTCTGGGAACTTCTGTAAACACTTCACAACTGCTAGTTCAAGCTCGTGTGCACCACACCAGAACCCTATAAATGCTTTATTTTCCTGTCTCAACAACCCCACGACACCATTCTTCTCACCCGTCATAGCAGCACAGCCATCAGTTCTTAACCCTGTAGTCCTCTCCTTCCAGGTGTCTGAATTGAGGTTTGTGACTCTTTGAAAGCACAAATCTATTGCCTCTAAAAAACCTCGTCCCGTTCCAGCCTTGGGTTCTTCGATCCCGAGGAACACAGTTACTAGTTGACCAACGGACTTATCTAAGTAACACACATACATTATTGCTTCTTCGATAACACCATGATCTGTGCTTCCATCAATCATTAAGGAGAAAAAATTACAAGCCTTTAAGGTGTCTTCAAGATCGTCCTTCATAATAGAGCTAATGTGATCAATAAAGTCAGTACATGCAGATCGTGTCAAGTACGTTTCCCCAAGCTCTACCCCATTTAACTTTTAAAGTGTGCAGAGACTCTCGTAGTCATCTAGTGGCCGTTCTAAAGCTGAAATGTAGAAGGCTGTCTTGAACTTTTTAGCTACCTTTTCTTCTTCTTCTTGGTCATACAGTTGCTTACAGCATTTGTACATTTCAGTGCTTTTGGGGTTATTAATTGCTTTTTCCGCAGCGACACATTTTTGATGATTCTTACTTGCCTCATGCTTCTTGAGTGCTTCGTTTTTAAAATTATTTGTCCCACTTTTCTTTGAAAATTCACTTTCTTCGCTGCAATTATGGGATGCTTTGAACATATTCCACAGTACATAGCAGTTACGACGGCCCCATCTGGTTTTACATTCAGATAAGGTACAGGGATGACGAGTGGTTGTGCTGTTTCTTTTGTCAATATGTTGATGCGCACCCAAGGATGGGCTTGGAGCCATTTCCACTGGAATGATCTGGTCCTTTTTACAACTGTATTCTTCTTAAGTTCATCCATTTCCACTTCAGTACTACAACCGTCACCCTTTTTCTCCTTTTCCATCTTTCTTTCTTCATTATCTTCTTTTCTTCTTCGATCTTTCTTTCATATTGAAGCTCTTTTTCCTGCTCTGCCTCTACTTCATCCTTCATCTTTTTTTTCCTCCTCTGCTTTATTATTCACCTTTCACTCATCCTCCATCCCCTTTTCATCCTTCCCCTTCAAAACATCCTTCGGTAACTTCAACTCATCCTCCATCTTCTTTTCATGCTCGTTCTTCATTTCGTTCTTCATCTCAACTTCGTAGTCCATCTCAGTACTGCTCTTGTCATTGCTTACTGTCTCAATATCATCTTCAATTTTTGTTTTCTTGCTGTTAATGCATACTTTGTTTTCTTTTTCTCTTTTGCAGCAGAAGGAAACCAAAAGTCTTCCAAACAAAAGGACCTTTTTAGGGGGGGGGGGTTACTTTTTGATCGGCCCGTGAGAAACTTTGAGGAAATCTTTCTCTTGAAATGGGAACAAAGTGGTTGGGAACATAAACAGCATTTGGGCGGCTGTCCAGCCCACCCTCCCTTGACCAAAGGATATACAAACAGTCACTGGAAACTGTTTCTAGCATGTCACGTGGCCTCACAAGGCCATGTAAGAGGGGGCGGATGCCTCCAGAACAATTGGGGTAAATGGTAAAGAAAGGCCTAGAAATAACTGTTGCAAGGGCCATAATATGAATTAACGAAGACCATTCGCCTAACTGGCATCCCCTGATTGCATCGCTCTGAACAGCTGACACACGGCTGTTACTGCGTTCCCACTCTGCTATGCCAGGTTCTCTTAGGGCAAGTGTGAAAACAGTAGCTTCTCCAAAGGAACAACCAGATTGCATTGCCTCCCTAAAACATGGATGGTTTCCATAAAAATGTGCATTTTCAAACAACTCAATTGCTGTTAAAATACGAAGAACAATGGAATATTCCGTGGTTCCCACTAGAGAGAGAGAAGTGGCATAATACAAGCAGTTGCCATCTCCAACAACTTTAAAAGAGCGATTAGCCCTGAAGGAGCATCAAAGGGAATTAAGGACTGCGCCACGTGATCTTTCTGTAACTCCCCGGACCTCTGGAAGGACTGGTTAAGTTTTAACTGTTGCTGATATTTGCCCTTCAATTCACAACACAAATCTGGGGTGTTTGGCTTATCGCTAATTAGGGCTTCTTTTAGACTGTTTAAATTGGCGCAAGCAAGAAATCAAATCAACGAAAACAAATCTCAAACAAAAGCAAGAAAAGATACATTTAAACGTACTTGAAACCTACAACTAAAAATTCAGGGTTCATGATAAAATTCACCACGATTTTCTTGACGCGAAAGCACCGTAATACGTACAAATAACGGCTGGAAATTTCTCGAAAATGCACGTTTTGTTCAGCTGTCCACATCTTAAAATAGAGAGGTCACGAGAGGTCAAGACTCGTTTCTTGAATATTTGATCCTCGCTCTTAGAAAAGAATGCTTTGTTAAGGCAGATATTTGCATAGAAACCAACAAAAGTCAAACAAGATATTTCAACTACTTGAATGTCAGCCTCGGAACAAAGGCTCGCTATTGAAAAACTGCTCTATTGTTTTAGAAAGTTTATTCACGCCTAATAGCCCTTGAGGACGAACAAATATATCTAATACAGATTTAAGAAAGTTACAAAGCAAAGACATGAAATCACTTACCTTAACCACACTGGACTTGTAAAAAATCGCTGAATAAAAACCACCTATTGAAGGACATATGACTGCTCTCACCCCGCCATGTGTGACAAAATGTTGCATCAAAGCATCATGGGATTTATGAAAATTCCTCATTTAGTAGATACCGAGGAGATAAAATTGGGGCTGTTTGCTGATGATTTGACTGGCTTTTTAAAGAACAATATTTCTCTTCAAAAATTTTTAGAACTTGTAGAAGCTTTTGGAGAATGTTCAGGCCTCAGGATTAATCATGG
>BLFK01000093.1:198128-203128 GCA_014634185.1 Astreopora myriophthalma | reverse complement strand
TTTTGCAATTTCATAGGGATAATACTTAGTGGGGTCATCACTTACAGTAGTTTCTGAATTTTTAGCTTAAAAGATTTTTAGGACAAATAATTTGTAACTTAGTATGGGGCACCCTTTCCCCCAATCAAGTAAGGGTACATTTCAGTTTTTGTGTGGAACTAATAGCTTTTGTAAAATGTAAAGTTTTGGGTTTTGTGTATAACAAAATAATACAAAGTAGTAGTACACATTCCACTATTAGTTGTAACAATGTAATAAACATGGCAGAATTGAAAGATATCTTCCCCTTATTTTTCTCGCTGTATTACTGGGTTTGGTTTGTAAACATCTGTCCATTATGGGGTGTCACAGAAGCTGGTGTTTCCTGGAGGGGGGGAGGGGGAGTCACTCCCTTATTTAAATCTGGAAGCCATGGTATGAAAACATATTGCTTACAGCTTGGATCATTCCCTTGTCTAGATCTGGCGGCCAGACATAACTAATCAATGACATCAATGAAATCAATGAGTAATCGATAGGTAATCAGTTGATTAGTCATTTATTGCCGATGATCAATGACTAAACAATAGGCCAAAGCAGAGGGTGTTCATTAGTTATTGCAAATCAGAATTTTCTAGCAACTATGCATTCTCTTGCTAAATTTCACTTGCTCCCAGAAAGAGCTTTGCCCTTTCATGATAATCTTTCATAATTCTTCAATTACTTATTCATAGCGCTTTAAATATCCACATTGAGGTCCTATCACAGGTTACTGGAATGTAGGACAAAAAAGGAAGGTTTACAGGATACTTTGATAGAAAAGTCTGTATGACAAGAACGCTCCTCTTCCCTCAAGAAAGCACCCCTGCTTTGGCCAAAATGTGGGTATGTAGTCACAGAAGTGAAAATTATCAACGCCGTCTATATGGCACAGAACAAACAAACAAAAATCTCCAAAAGAAATATAGATAGGCTAGTAAAAATTCCATTTTGGCTAGTGGGTTTTTTTTGCTTCACTAGCCATTTTGCCTAGTGAAAATGTCTGAGCACTGGAGGAACATAAGAAATCATTGACTTAAGAAAACTGAGTTAACCCTAAGCATGCAGAATGTGAAACATTGGCTGCAAAATTTGTTTAAGTCAGACAATATTTAATATCGTATAATAATAATTATTTAGTGAAAATTTGTTTTGACTTGTCAATCAAACAGTCATGTGCACCAGCCACTGGGCTAGTAAGCCGAAAAGTTAGTCTCAAGCCCTGATATAGCTTAGGCTTCAATATGTACTTTAAGAAATACTGGTTGTAATCAATCCTACGTACCAAACTGAAGATGACGGACAGATGAAAAATCTGTTACTGACTTGCATGCTTGGCCGTGACACGGCTCCTTTAAGGGTCCCTCTCAACCAGTGCGCTTTGCGGGCGAATGTCCCATATGAAAACAACAACAATCGCCTGCAAAGCACACTGGTTGAGAGGGACCCTTTAACCTTCACTTCATTCAAAGGATCCTTTCATTGTGCAATTGAACCAGCCAAGGGAGGTGATAACATGAAAACTGGAGAGAATTTTACCCATAATCTTGTTTATTTACATCTGCCCTTGGCCTATTTAAAAAAAATAACATCTGGTCTTAAGAGCTAGATTGCACAAAAAGCTAATGTTACCAGTAATAACCATCAGCATTACATGCAAAGTACTGTAGTGAATTTTAATAAAGAAGAAAATGATGTTATGAATTCTGTTTTCATATCTTACAAGACAAGAAAATAACCAGTTCCTTCTTACACTAAACCTAAGTTCCTGAGTTCTTTTGGGGTTCAAAACATTGCCATTCATTTAGATTACCCTGTCCTTTATGCAAGATCTGTTACGAATGCCTGCTTACAGAGTTGCACTGCTCAACACGATGTTGAAAGTCCTCCACAGCTTTCTGTTGAAATGCTTTCCTGTCATCATCAGTCAGCTGCTTCCACATTTCAGACACAAGCGTGTTCACTTCACGCATGGTAAAATTGGGGTGTTCCTTAATTATTGTCCTCCATGTATGTTTTGAGAACATCGCATATCCTGTACATGGCTTCTTTGGTACCCGTAAGGCTTTTTCTTGAATTTCATTCTCTGAGCCTTTTCTTTTTGTGGAACTGCACAGTTGCTTCTTCATTCTCTGTGGCCTCCAACAACTGTTCGCACCAATGTCTGAGCGAGTTGAAGTGGTCTCAAAAGCATAGATGCTGAAGTTGTCATTACTCTTTGGGTCTAGTCCACCTCCAAGGATAGCATTTGCAAACATGTTGTCACTGGCAACAAATGTTTTGTGTCCTTCCTGTGCCATACTATCAATCCAAGTGTTAAGATAGCCATCCCCATCACCAATGTTGAGTTCAAGGTTGAGAGGTGAATCTGGGCCATAAAAAATGTGGATTGGCCAGCAGTTTTCCTCTGGGCTCTGAAAACTACAGCCATTGAACATAGCTTCATCGTTGAGAACGGACAAGGACAAAAGTACAGACTTTTCTGACCACCAAAGTTACGTGCATCTCCATATAAATGCCACCATTCAGTGTCTACATCCTTCAACCACGGGTACACAAATGACACACAAATGACACATCTGCGCAATCTCTCTGGATTAATCCGCCACCCAGTTTTGGTTCTAGTTGGCTGTAAGACAACTTCAAATTCCTTGTGCCACTTGTACTTTAGCTGCCCTGTGCACCTCTCAGAGTCAATGAATCCAGGTAGGAGTTACCTTAATGTTCTAAAAGTCTCTTTCTGACTGATAGAATCTTGCATTTTCAGAACTTTTAAACTTGAGATGTGGTGGACTTCAGATGCAGCATAATGTGTTAAAAAATAGACAGACTTTCCTTTCCTGCTATCATGAATTTTCTTTGCCAGTTCAACTATGTCCTGGACATTCAATTGTCCATCCTGTAATGTTTATATTGCGTATTGCATACCGGATGTTGTAATTTACATATGTTGCTAGGGACTGGAGAGGAATGAGATTCGGACCATCATGGCTGTCCATGTTTTCAGAAGTTTGTGTATACATTAAATTCCTGTTTTATCGTGGAATTAATTGTGACATCGTGGAATTAATCGAAAGGGAAACATCACACATCCCATTCAGTATCATCTTTCAGCTTGTTGTTGGCACTTGAGACAGAATGTGCAATTCCTGTCAGTAGGTCTTCCTTGTTTCCGTGATGAATCTCTTTTGCTAGAAGATAAAGCCGCTCATTTTGTTGCTTCATGCAATTTGCGAGAGGCCTTGAAGCAAATTGAAGAAAATGTTGAGATCTATAAACTTTTGTACATTCTGTGTTTCTTGACCAGTGTTAATTCTAAAGGTTGGTTTCAATATTCATTCAATGTTAAAAGTAAAAAATTAATGCTCATCAGTAGGTTACTGTGATTTTCTTTGTTGTTCAATAATTTTATTGGTTGAATAACCATATTCCATCACTGATTAGCCATCACCTAGCATCCTTAATCTGTAGTAACCTATAGACATGTAAAATAAAGTCTTATTCCTACTGTTATTGTAAATACCTGCTTGGG
Organism: Astreopora myriophthalma; assembly: GCA_014634185.1. Lineage (NCBI taxonomy): Eukaryota > Metazoa > Cnidaria > Anthozoa > Scleractinia > Acroporidae > Astreopora > Astreopora myriophthalma. The sequence goes on along the minus strand of BLFK01000093.1, from coordinate 199,578 downwards.
TAGATATCTCTTTGTGTAACATGACATCATCGCACATCTGCCCCAATAAGTTGCAACACAGTGATTGAATTCTAAAGATACATGTGGATAAACCATCATTAAGCTACAAGCTTAAGTTTTTGGGACACTTCAAGGAAGTATGGTAGTTTGAACCCAGTAGTTATGCCATCACAAGGTTAAATAGGGTTGTCTGCGTGCTACAGTAAGTGCAGTCCTGAATAGGACTGTTTGCATTACCACCACCTGGTTAGCTCAATTCACTGGGTGGCAGATTTGAGATTGGTAGATCAACACTTGGGGTCTTAAAAGCCAAAACACAAGAAGGGTTTTGCTTCTGGAGCATGCCCCAGTATACACAAGGGAGCATTCCTGGTCGGGATACATTTGAATTTGATCAGCGGCATGTGACCATGAATCAAACAATCACTGTGCTCGTTTTGTTGAGTGAAAGTCTAGGTATATAACAATAACATTTATCCTTTATACTCACCATTTTCAACAAGGAACTTGTCAATAAATTTGAAGCCGTGCTTCTTGATCTGATTTTCAAGCCCCAGGTAGTTGATAACAGCTTGAGTGTTAAATAAAGAATTTCCACCAAGTCTGTACACTTTTAAGGAAATTGGCCAGCCAAATCCAACGCTGGTGCCATATTGTTCCTCATCCATGGTTCTGGCAAGCTGAGTTTGCTCAGGCCTTTTGAAAGAGTATGAAAATTATAGCCTTAGATTAAACATTTACTGTTATTTTGTTGATAACACATGTTGAGCAGCAGCAAAAACTCGTGATTTGACGGAAATGACTTTCTAGTCAAAATGGGAGTGTACAGCAAGTCTCAAAAAGAAATAAAACAAGCAAAGCAAGGTAAGCTTAAGTGTTGTTAAAACAAACAACATGCTTTCTTTAACCGGCGCTGTCGACATCATTACTGAAGTGACATTTGAATAAAGGAGATTTAAAAAAGAATACGGCGGCACCTATGATAGTGCAGAAATTTTACGGAAACAAGCTTATATAACAACTATCCAACTGAGCGTTGAAATTCTCAATAACCTGCAATAAATTTTGCCTTCAGTTAAGCGTAACTTAAGCTTAAATACTCTCAGCGAATGTGTGGATCGGTTGATCAAAGTTTATATTTGGCAATCAATCTACGAAGCGAAGATCAAAACAGTGTAAGTTCTCTAATTAAACAAAATAAATACCGAACGAAATAGTCAATTTGTGCAAGAATAGGACGTGCACTGTAAACTTTGCCTTTTGTTATTAAAGAGTGAATACTTGTGCGCGAGACTGCGTGTCGCTATTGCCACCTGTGTGATTTCTGCCTGTATCGCTCAAGCATGTCGATCAGTTGATCAAAGTTTGTATTTGGTGATCAACCGATGAAGATCAAAAACAATGTAAGTTCTCTAATTCAGCAACCTAAAGACACTGAATAAAATAGTCA
>BLFK01000093.1:185628-190628 GCA_014634185.1 Astreopora myriophthalma | reverse complement strand
GTTTTGAGTATTGTGCACTGGACAGTGACAGACTTAATACAATTAGGACTCAGCTGAAGAAACTAAAGCTTATATTTATTGATGAGATATCTATGGTGGGAAGTGGTATGTTCAACTTTTTGAATTTAAGATTACAACAAATAATGGGAACTAAAGAGCCATTTGGTGGAATAAGCTTGATAACTGTAGGAGATCTTTTCCAGTTAAAACCAGTGTTTGATAAATGGATCTTTGAGAATTCTGAAACAGGCTATAATGCTTTAGCAAATAACATTTGGACAGACCATTTCATGCTCTTCGAATTGACAGAAATAATGAGACAAAAAGATGACAAAGCATTTGCAGAGCTACTTAATCGCTTGAGAGAGGGAAAGCAGTCTGACAATGATATAGCAGTTTTGAAACAAAGAATTGTGAGTGTAAGACCAGAAAATGATAATTATCCAATGAACGTGACACATTTATTTTCTACAAATGCATCAGTAGATGCTCACAACAATACCCTGTATACTCTCTCTAAAACTGATAAAGCTCAGATTAAGGCTGTGGACATTATCATTGCGGACATTTCTGATGATGTCAAAAACCAAATGAAAAATAAAATCCCAGATGATCCGACAAAGACAATGGGCTTATACTCAGTAGTGTCATTAGCAACAGTGGCAAAATATGACCTGACAACTAATATTGATGTCACTGATGGACTAACAAATGGTGCAGAGTGTGTCATAGAAAGCATAGACTACAGGGTCGAAAATTCCACCAGACCAAGTATTATCTGGGTCTCATTTCCACATCCTGACATAGGCAGAAAGCAGCGTCAAGAGCATGCACATTTGTACAACACTCACATAAACAAAAACTGGACACCAGTTTTAGAAGTAACAAAACAATTCCAAATCAATAAAAAGAGTAAAGTGAAAATTCTTCGACGCCAGTTTCCACTTAGACCCGCTGCTGCCAAGACTATTCATCGTTGTCAAGGTGATACATTAAATGATGCAGTTGTTGATTTCCCAAAATCCACAAGAGAGCACATGCATTATGTTGGCTTGAGCCGAGTGCGAAACAGCTCTGCACTACATATTCTGAATTTGAATGAAAATAAAATTAAAGTTAGTGAGAAAGTTAAAAGTGAAATGCACAGACTCAGAACAGAAGCAACCCTCATGCCTTTAGCAGTGTTACCACCTGCAGATTCACCCCAAGCAAGAACAATCTTGTTTCACAATGTAAGATCGCTCAATCTTCACATAGAGGATGTGCGAAGTGATTATAACATTAGAAAAGTGGACCTAAACATTTTTGTGGAAACTAAGCTTTGCTTGTTAGATAATGATGACACATACAAGCTAACTGGATTTACTCTGTACAGAAATGACTTTAGTCAGTCTAACATCAGAACTTGCTATGGAACTGCTGTGTACATTAAGAATGATTTAAATTGTACTGAAATTCCATACAGATTTAATGTAAATAATGTGGAAATTACTGTAACAGTTCTCAGTCATTCTGTTCCAAATATTCATGTGGTCGGTATCTATCGGTCAAAAACTGTTAAAATTTCACAATTGATTGAGGCTCTTACTCATCTCCACAAGTCAGTATTGACAGAACCTACAATTCCTACTATATTACTTGGAGATTTCAATATTAACTGGATGCAGGAAACTGCGGAACAAAGAGCTCTCAGAGCATTTCTAATCACAAACAGAGGGTACACACAGTTGATAAACCAGTATACTACTGACTACCGTACACAAATAGATCACATTTATACAAATATACCACAACATGTGCAATCTGCTGGTACACTGGAGTCATACTATAGTGATCACAAGCCTATATACATTTCGCTTCAAGCTGTATAAATATATTATTATGTAGATAACTTTGCTTATACACCTGAACCACAGTGATACAGAATTTGAGTCCTACAAGACTATAACTGAAAAGTTACTTTTTCATAAAGAAAAGGAAAACAAAAATACTACATATCTTGCATATATATTGCTATAATTTGCATAATAAAATACAGATATTTGAGAAGCAAATTCACACATAGGTCTAAGAAAATGCATCTTTGGATGTTAGGATGGAAAACTACTACACTATTTCCCACAAACCACTGAAAATGACAAATCCAACCTCAAGCACAATACAGAACAAGGTAAGTTACTGACTTCCGTTTGCAGGGGGGGCATAAGGGAACAAAAAGGGGGGAGCATCCAAAATAATACAACCAGATGATTAAATATATTAAGTTTATTTGTGCACTTGTAAGTCACATTGTAACCCTTTTTTTTATGTGTGTTATAGGTATGTGCATTTCCTACTGTCAACAACTGATGCTCAAGAATGGAAACGACATCAACTCTGCAGTATCTGCAACCACAATGATTATGCAAATGACTAAAACAAGATGGTAACAATGCACTTGGTGTTGCTATGTCTATAAATCACAGCTGCAACAAACTGAAACACTCCATTGGCAAATGGCAAGACCACAAGAAATCAAGTGCTTACTCCATGGAAATGTGACAAATACAGATAGCTATATACCAATTTTCCTCAAACACCAAGATCCCAAGCTGCTAGACAAAAAGAACAAAAGGAACATTATTGCCCACAACTATATCAATGACTGTCTCAACAGCATATAATTACAAAGTTGGAAACTCATTTTACAACTCCAGCCATTACTGTACAAGTATACCAACAAAAAACTTCAGTAGACCTCGCCATCTCCTTGGAAATTCAGTGACAAAGTAAAGTCCTCATGCTGTACTGTTGTCAAAAAAGATGAATGGACCAAAGAAAAAAGTGGATACAAAGTAAGAACTGTTGTTGACACAACAAGAAAATTGGAATTATACTTACAGAGCACCATAAAACCTCAATAGCATTATAGACTTCTTGACGAAGACACACAAAAGTGTATGTATAAGTACAAACCACATGATATAGTATAGTAGCTACATAAATCTCTAAAGTGAACTTACTATTTCTCCATCAAGGATACCAATTGAAATAATGTACATGTACCAGTACATGTATTCCAATGTTTGACTGTCAAGTTTTCTTTCTTGCATATTACACATGTTGACAAACATTGTATAGAATTTCTTCTTGTTTATGTAATCACACTTGAAGCATTTTGGAGTGAAAGATGGTGATAGTAATGCAATATTCCACCACATTAATTTATATAACAACCTTCCAGTAAAGCACTGTTAACTAGCAATACCATCTGAACTTTTTGTTTGCTTGCTTTCTACTCTGTATAGACACCCTTACATAATAACAGACTGTAAACAACTATTGGAAAGTAAAACATTTTATTGATCTCCAAGTTCAGTTTTATGCAATCTTTGTTATGGATTATATAACATTTTGTTGTTTGAAATCAAGATCTTACATCACTGTTCTGCTCTGTAATCCCTGATTAATTATCAAATTTCACTTAAAAGCCCCACATACAATCTTTTCACTATATAATTGTTTTAGTATAAATACACAGGTGATTATTTCAAAAAAGAGAAAAAAAACATTTGAACGCGAAATCATCTTCACTTACAGTGGCAAAAACGACTAATGGCAGCCATTTTGTCCGTCGAGGTGATTGTAGGCTGAAAATGCGAGATACCGCTAGCGAGCCAATGAATGCGCGCGATTTTGTATAATCACCTGTGTATTTATAGTAAAACAAATTAGCTGGTGATTTTACCAAATCTATGAATCTTTTACTTGCCCAAGAATTTGTCCAACAGGAAAAATTTTAAAATTCTGTCATTAATCGTAATTACCAACATAATGCTTTGATTTACAATTTCTATATCCAAAAAAAAAAATTATGTGCCAGAAATGTAGATCAAAATAATTATAACTAACTTCGGAACAACGATTACATTTCCGGAAAAATTTCCCTTCAAAACAACAATACTGTGTTGTTCAATGTGATATGTTTAATGATTTTACCATGGGAAAAAATTGCATTTCCTTTGCTATGTGCCCATTACCCCCTGTGCCAACTCCTACAATTCTGAATGTGCAATGGATCTTCCATCATTGGGCCTTGGGATATGAATATATATGTACCATAGAATGACAGAGTAGCGAAATACTTTTTTCAACAAAAATGTACCGGTAACAGTATCAAAAAGACTCTTTTAACAAAAATTAATAAAAACATTATTTCACGTCTCTTCTATAACAACAATCTTCAACAATAAAAGCCTCTTTACAAAAATCAATAAAATATTATTTCACATTTTTCTGAAAATGCTAACTTCATTACATTGAGAACAGTGTCATCCATAACATCAGCTACTCTTTGATAAATATTAGTCCCATATTTAACCAAAAAAACCTAATTGCAAAGTTCAATAGACTTGATTACTTTCTCTTCACTGACCACATCAAATGTTAACTTGGGTACATTGAGAAGAGTGTCCTCCATAACATCAGCTGACAGCTTTGATACATCCTTGTCAATTGTGTAACCATCTGCACTGGATATTTTCTGAAAGAGGTCTTGCATTGCTGAATGAGGACAATAATAACGTCCAGCATTTTCACCATCCTCATTCTTGATGATCACGTTTGCAGTGCTGCTGCAGATCATATCTGACTTTCGCATCTTGAGGTTACAATTGAAACACTTAAGTGCACTTTTCTCGTCAATGTCACTTATCTTAGATTTGCAGTTGATGCAAATAAAAGATTTTCTTACATCAGCAGCAAAAACACTTCCAGTGATGGATTTTTTGCTCTTTTCCCTTGGTTTTAACTCCTCAGCTGCACCACTGGATTCTAGGGATACTGCAATATCGTCACATATGTCTATTTTAGTGCACTTAGTTGAACTCAGTTGCTTCTTGTTGAAACAGTTAACCTTCAGCCCTTGAAAGTAAAAGGAACCATCCACGAGCACTTGCTCAATTAGATTTTCCCAAAGTATTACTGTGATCGCACCAGATGCATCTGCAACAATCACATCG
>BLFK01000093.1:178128-183128 GCA_014634185.1 Astreopora myriophthalma | reverse complement strand
ATATAGTAAGTAATTTTAAATCGCGAACTGCATACACGCGAGCACGTAATAGTGGCATGGACGTAAAAATTTTCCCCAACACGAAACACTGCTTTTCTTGCCGTGTTAAACCTCCATCGTAATTAGCACGTACTATCACGAGTATTACCCCTTCTTGAATCAATTTTCCAACAAAAACAAAGAAATAGCCTACGTAAAGTATCACTCCTTGTGACTAGCTCCCCAACTAAATTATGGTTGCCTCAACAACGCAACAATTAAAAACGCCATTAACGCTTCACTACCACATCTCCATCCCTCAAATTTGGACAATGCAAACCAATGCCGGTATCTTTAACTAATTCTTCACACATTCGAAATTTAAGACCATTTCTTTCCATCACAACGCTTGCAAACACAATAATTGTGCCATCACGTGTTGCTTACGATCAAAAAAAATTTCCAAACAAAGCCAGATCGCAGGTACGTAAAGGGCGCAAAAATTTATACCATGAGGTTGCTCTGAGGAGCCTTTGATTTTGATGGGTAGTGGGTCGTTCTTCTATTGTTTCCTCGTGGGGTGTAGGCTGTTCCAGGGACGGGACATTGCAATGCCATTTGTGCAGTTCAAATTTCCCTGCTCTGAAAATGGACTGCGATGTTTGTTTCAGGTGCTGCACACCAGCCACGGTTTTATCGCGGCTGATTAAGTTGTCCACGTAGAGGCTTCGTCGGATCTCTTCTACTTCCCTTGGGTAGATGTTCTGAAGATTTTTGAGGTGCTGATCGATCACTCCCCCAAGCAAGAATGGCGACATGGACAAACTAAACGGTGCCTGTGTGAAGTGTAAAGTTTCCAAGTGTTTGGTGTCTAGGTCCTTGAGCCAGTGAAGTCGCATCACATCTTCCTCCCCGATTCTCACTTGTAGAAAAGCTTGCTTCAGGTCCCCTGCTAGGGCCACAGGTTCGAACCGGTTTCTCACGAGTACCCTCCAAAGTTTGTTTTGCAATGGTGGCCCAGTCTCAAGACAGTCATTCAGTGATGGTGCTTTCTCGATTGCTTGTGCGGACGCATTGTAGACTATTCGAATCTTTGTGCTCTCAGCGGTCTCTCGAATCACGGCCTTATGTGGGATGTAAAACTCCTTCTCTAGTGGTTCATTGTTCACTCGTTCGACTATTCCTTGAGATAACTGATCTTGAATGACCCTGTCATACTTCTCTAACATGCCTGGTCGTTTCTCCAGTTTTCTTACAAGGTTCTCTAGTCATTTGAGGCTGCCATGTTTCTTGATAGGGAGGGGTGGATGATTTCCCTTCCAAAGGAGGCCGGTTTCGTACCATCCTTCTGGGTTTCTTGTTAGTTGCTCCTTGAGTTCTTCGAAGACGAGATCTTGGTCGCCAACTGGATGGTCTTGTAGACCAAGCACAGCGAGTCTACACAAGGCTGCATGGTCAGCTGCAGAGGTTTGGGTCAGGAACATGTTCGTGAGGTCGGATTCACTTCCGGGTGACATGATGGTCCATCCTAATCTTGTTAATTCGGCAATGGGTTCTCCTGGATTCCCGATCTTGGGCGTGGTCTCGGTCTTTATCTGCTCGTATTCGTTCGTTCCGAGGATAAGATGCACAGGAAGCTCCTCTTTATCGTCAACATCATCCATTGTCTCCTTTCAAGTGATCGTACCATTCCATCAGGTCCTTGTGCTGGGGGTTTTCCAGACTGAGTAGCGTACCGCGGTCCACCTTAGTCACTTTGGTTCGAAGCTGGAATTCTCCCGTCAAACTGCTGATGACAACATCATAAATTTCGATCTCTCTGTTGCTTGCCTGCATGATCATTTCGATGCGTTTAAACTCTCTTCGAGCTGGCTGTTTCCCTGTGCGGTGGAGCAAGGCAGCAGATGCGTAGAAGCTCCCAGCACCAGTGTCTAAGAGCATGCGGCAACGGATTCCACCCATGCTCACAATGACCACTGGATAAGTGACGGATCCTTTCCCAGTAGCTACCAACATAGGCTCTGGCGATTGTTGAGGTATCTTCTTGGGCAAATTGAAGAGTGGTGTCTTTGGTTGCAAAACTTGCAGCACGCAGAACAGCGACACTCTGGGGCCTTGTGATTTGTGCCGGTGCAGTTGAAGCACAACTGTTTATGATTCAACTCTCTTCTGCGTTATTGTAGTGTGATCACCCTGTCGCAGTTGACAGACTGATGGTTTACACTTTCACAGTAAACACACGGTCTTCTTTTTGGTTCTTCTTGGCATGTTTGGTAACTTCTGTTCTTCGGTAGAAAAGGTCTCATTGGTTTGTGAGGTGGCAACTTGTCTTGGCTCTCTCTCTCTTCACTGTGTTTGGGCGGGTTTCTGATGGTCCACTTCCGCAGTGCTTCTAACAGGTGTGGAAAGTCCCAGTCCCTCCAATTATCGTCAGTTTGCACCAAGTCCCCTCGTATGCCCTCCAGTTTATCTAGCGTCATCCTGATATACCTGTTTACCTCCCTTATCTTGCCCATGGTTTCCAAAGCTTGCAAATTTGGAAGCAATGTTTCCTAGAACTCCGAAATTTTGTTAGGGTTAGCGCCCTGGATCACTGGAAGTGACATGATGTTAGTGACATGTGCGTTGATGATTTCACTTTCCTTTCCGTACTTGGTTGTTAAAATATTTTTCGCTCGTAAATAGCCTTCTGAGTTGAACGGCAGGGCGTTGATGGTTGATCTGACTTTCGGATCCACTAGTTCCTTTAGAACTTCGTGATTGGTGATACATCAGATGAATCAATTTCTGCCTTAAACTGGTTCCAGAATCGAAGCCAATTGGTGTGTGTGCCTTTAAACTTCGCGATTACAAGTTTCGGTAACTTGGTGTTGATTGATTTATCCTTTTTGTTTTGATCTTTCCGGCTATCCTCTATTTGCTTTCGTACTTCAGCCTTTGTTCCAATTTTTCCTTTTCAAATCGCATTTCTTCATATTTTCGTACTCTGATCTCAGCTGAGTGATCTTCTTCTTTCTTTGCGGCTTCAAGCGATGCGCTCTTAGATTGCTTAACCTTTGCGTCAAGATCAACAATGGTCGTTTCAAATACGCCCACATCTTCATCTAAATTTGTGCTTCAAAGTTGAATTTCATCTTCCTTTTTCCCCACTTCAAATCTTAATTCTAGTACGCTAACCTTAATGTCGTGGACTTCTTCCACCTTCTTTGCTAGGATGTTGCGTAGCCTTTCCATTGCTGTGAACTTTCCATTCCCTATCACAGTCTGCTTGCAAACAGGTGAATTTCAATAGTTTCAGCTTTGCGTCGATTGTCTTGTAGAGTTGCTCGATTGTTGCTGTCATCTCGATCTGATTGCTGTGTATATCCCGTTGTGGTTGCCACTTTTGTCAGGAATGGGTATCCGACAAATAAGTCACAGGTTTATACCTCAAATTGGTTTACTGTTGCTTTTCCTGATTACAGAATTCTTCATTTACCGTGCTGTGGCGATTACCCTGTTCTTGTAAAGTCCACTCGAAGCCTGCGGTTTGGTTTTAATTTTTGAGCTGTATTTTAGGTGGTCGCCAGGAAATCGAATCATCACAATGCAAAACGGCTTTTCGTTGCTTTTAAGGCCTCTATGTCCTTTGTTTTAGGAGTAGATAATTCTTCAGGAGTTATTCCTTCTATTGTCAGCTTTAAAAAGATGTACATGGGTATGAGGGGAAAAAACATGTCGTGAAAATGCAAGACTGATCAACGTGCGGCGCCATTTTATATTTTTTGCTCAGTCCATGCGGCGGGTCCTTTCCCCTTCCCCCTAAAACCCCTAAAAATATGCGCAGAAGACAGATTCTGATTGGTTTCTTCCTGCTAGCCACTGTGACTAGGGGACAAAAGATCACTCAGTAGGGGAGGGAGGAGGTTTCGTGTTGCTCTCGCAAAGCATGCGTGTGACACAGGCGGTTTATGGCACTTCAGGTGTTAATCGGTTAATAGATCATAATATGATTGTCTTTTATTCATCTCATTTAGAAAATACAAACAAAAATAACCACATGTTGTTGTATTAGGCATGTTTATAGATGGTTTAACTAACTCATCTACAAAAATACTAATAGGCCTGGTGATAAAAGAGTGAGAAGCTCCGATAGGCCTCCCAGCTATAGGCGACTTATGAATCTTAGGAATATTGTAGAACTTAGTGGGATTGAGGCTCTTAGGATCATCGTGAAGACTGCGAAGAAATTTGTGAGAATTAGGAGGTAGAAAACTAGAGTAACTCTTAACAAGTTTTTCTCTTGTCTCAATTACCTTTAGTCTGAATGTCCAGTCATCTGTGGTGACTTTAGCATATGATTTCGTGTCATTTAGGTGTTTGAGAGTTTCTTGCTCTACCCACTCTGTGGAGATGAGAACAGGTCCAAGGTTTTTGTCCGTTGCTAAGACGCGAACCGTAGGATCGTCCTTGATCTCACGCAATCTACTCCGTTCATCAGACGACAGATTATTTCTCCAGTTTGGTGTATTGTGATGAAAGTTCTCCAGTAAGTCTTGAGGAATTTTGTACAGGATTTCCTCAAGGTCAGGATCTTCCCGTGGAGGATTCCAGCCTGATTTCATGTACAGTACAGTTTAGGGTTTCAGGATCATCGGTTTGATTGGCATATTTGTAATGCAACCGGACACTGCAACAAAAGTCCTGTGCTTGACCCTCGAAAACACACGCAGTTGGAGGTCGAAGTGTGGGCGTAAACTTTAGACCAAGGCCAACAGTTCGTGACTGCGTCGAGGTGAGAGTGACGTGAAAGATTGTGAAATTCCAAGTTCCGTGGTAAGCTATCTGCTACTCATTTGGAAGTCCGTTTTGCGGCGCACTTGAAGTAAAAGTCATCGGTGAAAGATTTGGCTGATTTGACAAACTCATCCACTACGATATTCAGAGAAGGTTCACTCAGTTTGAACGTGCTTCTCCAAGTCTCTATTCTTAGGTTTCACCCACGTGACTCTTTCCTTGACAATGGTTACTATCTGCCATGT
>BLFK01000093.1:142678-149507 GCA_014634185.1 Astreopora myriophthalma | reverse complement strand
GTCACCTTGAAACTTACAAAATACTGTAATTTGCAAATGCTAATCGGATGTAAAATTTAAAACGTTACACATCTTTGCTGGATAGGGGCAAGTACCTTTTACTTACTATATGGATATTAAATCCTGCAACAACAAAAATTAGTGCTAACCTCACTCTTCCAGACTGGAATGCATAATTCTTGTTGCAGTCTGTAGCTCGGCATGGATATCTGCCAGCAGCATTCTTGTCAAGTCTCTCAACCTGTTCAACTATGGTGGAGACATCAGATGACCCAAAGACAAAAAAAGCAAGGTAATTTGAGATAAGCTCGTCAAACCAAGCTTTCTTTTCTTCTAGTGACTGCCACTGACTTGAGATTGACAGCTTACTTGGGTCTTCTGTGTTAAAAAAAAAAAGAAAGAAATAGTAAACCTTTAACGGAAAGGACAGTACTCATATAAAGGAAGATAGCCGCCTTTCCTGTGAAATTCTGAAAACTCAATTGTTTACTCAAAGGACAACCCACCATATCATTATGTTATGGAATTGAGATGACCAGATGTACAATGTATACAAACATACTTTTAATTTATGCACTTCTAAACAGTGAAGATAAATATCTTACCTTCAATTGAATTCATTCCAGCAAATGTCATGAAGGAAGCTAGCACGTGTGCCTCAAATTCCCGATTGTGGAAGTCCTTATAAGCATTATAGTCAACCATTGGACCTTGCTTAGCATTGGTTTTCCCAGACCAGTTCATTGAAGCACATGTGCTTCCAGTATCTGGTGCTGATTCCCTCTTGAAAAAGATTCTGAAATCTAACTACAATGTAAATAAAAACAAGAAGAAAGAAAGCATATTTGAATTTCCTCATTCAAGAAAGATAAGTAGCAAACAAAAGTGAGACAGAAATTCTGGTCTTGGGATAAGACCCACAGTCTTTGTCAATAATCCAGCATTTGGCTTCACCTCTCCTCCACAACAGTGTAACTGCTGTTTTTAACTGTACACTTATGCAATATGTTTTCAAAACTTTTATTTTTGATTGGGGAGGGGGAGGTTGCAAAATCAAATGAAAGCAAATATAATTCTTGCAGCAAAGTTGTATCATACGAAAGAGACTTTGATCTACTCACATCATACAGCTTGAGTTTTGCATGCCAATCTGTATGAAGTGGGTCTAACCCCTCTAGACGGTCAAGCTTGATGTCACCATCCTTAAAAGTCCACTGGACATTTCGTGCTCTCTCCTCTGTAAGGGCATCCCCATCAAAAAATATGGTTTCCACGTGAACCTCGCTACCATCGTCATTCTTGATGAAAGGCACATAGCACTCCTGGTTTTTAATAATTAACTGAGCCATTTCCCCAGAAATATTGGAGTTAAGGGGGGTCAATCCTAGGCAACACTATAAAATAGAAGAAATAAGATATGATGAAGACTATTCAAAACAGAAAAAAATTAGCTGATATTCTACCCACTATTATATTTAAAAAGCAAAGGTTAAATTTGAAAGCAGGTTCATTGCTTGAAACCTGCATGATAACAGACATACTACATAGGTTAGGAGAAAGGAAGAACCAAGACTAACAAGTCAATCACAAGATGCCGTATTTGTTGTTTTTGGATGTTAACCTAGTTTTCTCAATGTACAAATGATTTGTCTTTGCTTGCCTTCAGCTTGGAATTATCATTTAATAACATCATTGCTCCATACTTCTGTTGTATGAAATGTAACCTTTGATTTAGCCCTTTCACCCTGTAATATGACCTGCTCTAGTAAACATCAACAAACTATATAAATGATGTAAAGTATATATGAAATAATTCATATGTGAACTGCGGTTGTAGATGAAAGCGAAGAATGATCGTCGCAGTTAATTTTCCAATTTAAGCAATTGGAAAGGAGAAGCCTGAAAAAATCAGGGCTTCAACGGGATTCGAACCCGTGACCTCCGCGATACCGGTGCGATGCTCTACCAATTGAGCTATGAATTGGCTTCATAGCTCAATTGGTAGAGCATCGCACCGGTATCGCGGAGGTCACGGGTTCGAATCCCGTTGAAGCCCTGATTTTTTCAGGCTTCTCCTTTCCAATTGCTTAAATTGGAAAATTAACTGCGATGATCATTCTTCACTTTCATCTACAACCGCAGTTCACATATGAATTATTTCATATATACTTTACATCATTTCACTCCTCACGGGAGATATGAACTCACTAAAATTGACCTCGCTCCCAATGTGTGGCTTCATAGCTCAATTGGTAGAGCATCGCACCGGTATCGCGGAGGTCACGGGTTCGAATCCCGTTGAAGCCCTGATTTTTTCAGGCTTCTCCTTTCCAATTGCTTAAATTGGAAAATTAACTGCGACGATCATTCTTCGCTTTAAACTATATAAAGTTATTGGGGTTATGGTAAACTTGGAAATGACTAGTTGCAAACCTTTCCACCTTTCTAAAACTTAATGTGTGAATACAGCAATAACAAATACAATAATGTGGACCAGTGAGGTGAATTTCACTTTGATTGTTTTGATGTTAGCTTTTTAGAGGTACAAATTGCAAGGCAGAACAGCAGAGAGCTAAACATAGTTTTATGTTAATATTCAATGAATGTCATTCAGTTCACTAACCCTTTCTGACTTGTTTTCCATCTCTTTGGAGAACATGTGAGGAATGTGCTTGACTACAGTGTCCTTGAATTCACTAAATGCAGGCAAGTACTGGGAAACAATCCTGGACACCAACACTGTGCAGTCTGCCTTAAAGGAGTTTTGTACTACATTCCCAGGAAGTAGCTGAGGAATTGGCAGTTCACTGAGGGGCATCTGGGGATGACAATCATCCACTGAAGGAACGCAGCACACTCTGTCCTTTATGGCATACTGGTGCGTCCAGGGCACAGATTGATTGGACTTTGTTCTGGTTTGAATTCTTGATTTAATGACGAGGTCAAAGTTGTCGGCAACAATTCTGGAAATATAGCATAAATTTGAACAATTAAAAACATTTCAGTTAAATAACGTAACCCTTTTTTGAGATACAAAAATGACAAGAAATTACTCTTTGGAGAACTTTAGCTCAAGTTAATGAAGTCAATTAAGTCATAATGATTGCGTGGTTTCTTGCCATAACTTAGTGAAAATTGTTAGACAATATCACTTTTATCAACAGGCCAGTCATTTAAAATCTTCACCACTCTTTAAAACATTTTTTTTTCGTCTTCACATGTTGGACCTTGTTGCTTGGGAAAACCCCTTAAGTTGCCATGTTGGAAGAAAATAACACTTAAATTTTCAAAATAACCCCTTGCATTTCTGAAAGGGTCCGATACATGAATTGTGAGTGTTTAAGGCAGTATATTTCAAACGAGTGAGCGAAATATTGTTTTTTAACACGAGGAAATACCATTCATAGCTTCAGGTCATTGTACAATTTTCATTTTATTTTATAGACGATTCTATCAGCTCAAATTTGTTTTACTGACTGTTCACACGATGAAAATGCGGGAAATGAAGTCATCAGTAAGTATCCTCACCAGTGACGATATGGAAAATATGTTACTATGCCACATGTAAAGCACTTGTGTCAAAATAATATGAATAGAAATTGTCAGTCAATTGAATATAAATACAGTTACCCACCTGTATCTTGGAAGTGTCATGAAAGTCTCTGAGGCAGACACAATGGCCACGTCAAGTGCAGCAGGAGTAGCAGAGAATGACCCAAGTATTTCTTTAGATTTTTCATAAGCTTCTTGGGAGAAGTTATCGTAACTCTCAAGGACAGTTTGGCTCAGGTCATATTCGTTGATTTCCATAGCACTGCTGTTATTGATCTCCACAGGTGCAGGGATTTGCTTCTCTCGAACTTCCTTGAGAAGGAGATCACATTTCTTTGCAGCTTCAATGTCCTTCTTCCACGTGAGAACAAGGGAGTCATGTTGTTTAGACATTTCTTTCTGCTTGGCAATGGTTGCACCGTGGGACAAGCAGATCCCAAGGCGGTTAAGGCGGGTGAAATCCTGGCTCTTGGCCCCACTGTGTAGCAGGATGACAGAAGTTCTGTACGCATGGGCAGACATTCTCTCGGTCCGAAATTTAGCCAAGGCAGCTGAACAAAGTGCAAGGACATTGACAGCTTTTTCCGGATTTTTCGCTCTGTCATAACCAGCTGCTGCTCTGATAGCAGAATTCCAGAGCGGGCAAATGACGGATACTTCATGGCACACCAGCTTGTTGGAAAACGCTGCCAATTCTGCTGGAGATGTATGTTTCAACAGAGAATTATCAGAACGACAATACTCTTTAAGTTCAGCAGAAATGGTAGTCTTTACTGCCTCATGTAAAAAAGACTAACTCATGACATTTAAAAATCAAGTGGACGGCAGCCCTGAAATTTCCAATGGCAAAGTTCTTTACAATATTTGTCACACTGTCGGGTACTTGCGTGTTTTTCTTCCCAGAGGGATAATGAAGCGTAATGTCCACTTTCAGCTGCTTAGAAGTTTTCACATCCTCATCGCCGCTAGCATCTTCCATCAAAACGGTCAATGGAAAATTCGTCTCGGTACGTTCAGAACGGCTGAAATTCAGCGTACGTTTGGCAGGCGGCAGACTGCAATTTTCCGGAGAAATAACTTCTTTCGTCTCTTTGGACTGCTTTGAAGTAAATGGCGAACTGTAGGGGCGACTTTTTTTAATACTTCTCTGGGGCGAAACAACGTTAAAGGGCTTGAAACGTTGCTGGTCGTCGCTTTCATCGCAAGCGCTGTTGTCGTTGCACGTTAAGGCCCTCCTGATAAACTCGCACAAGGTGCTTGCGTTGCGAAGTTTTAGCGCGCACTTCGCGCAAACACGTGAAGATTTCCCATCTTGTGGATCCACTTCAACTCCAACATGTGTTTTTAAAAGATCGGCTAGAGGAATGCTGGCAACTCCAGCTCTTTTCGGGATCTTAAACAAATTTTCTGTCGAAATGTACTTGTTTTTCTTCCCGAAATCGCCTGTTGCTAGTTTGAAATAAATGTTACAAATGCAGCATGTATCTGACTGATCTGAAGGTTTCACTGTTAGCTTCACCGCTTTTTTCAGAGTCGACGGAGTGTTCGGTGTGTGTTCCGTTTCCATTGAAATTCACTTTGCAAATAGCTGATGTAATGAACTGTGTTCTCATGCCTATCTTTTAGTTGAAAGACCTTCGCAATTTTATTTCGCAACTGTACTTTGTTTCGAAATGGTACAGAAACTGTACTGTAAACAAGGACTATCATATCTCCTTCAATTTGACTCTTGCAACATGTTTTTCCCTTGGGAGTATATTTTTAATTGATTCAATTAGTCGAGGCAACAACGTTTCGGCACGCCCCTCGAACACGAGACAGTGGGAAGCTGTTACAGTCTCCCTATTTTTTCCTGCCCCCTCCCAACTCCGCCCCCTCCCCTCGGTGGTCTAGACACTCTCCCCAGGTCGCGCTCGCGTTTACAAAGCAAGATGGCGGCAACTCCATCGAAGCGTACCATTCTCGAGAATCCCACGGAAAAATAGGGGGACTGTGGACAGTCTACTCTTCGGTGGAAATCCCGTGGTTCCTCTGCTTCAGAAATGATAGATCTGAAAGACTTGGGCGGTGGTGTGTGTGCTTATGTCGACTTAACTTTTCCCTGCCAGAGATTAACCAAGCACGAAGATCAAGACATTGAGTCAGTATGGATTAATATAAGACCATTCAAGCTGCCTCGTTGTGTGTCAGCCATTTTGTTAGGAGTTATCTACCACTCAACATCTGGTACTGCGGATGACAATGTGGCTCTTATTGACCACATGCAAAAGGTGTCTGAAGCATTCCTCCTTAAACACCCTGATGGCTTAATTGTTATCAATGGCGATTTCAATCCTACCACAACAGGCATATCTGAACGATCAATCAAGCTTAGAACCGGGCTCAGTCAAATCACGAAGGTTTTGACAAGGGTTACTGGAACTTTAGATTGGTGCCTCACCAACAAACCCAAGCTTTTCCGCGATCCCGAGCAGTTACCAAAGATTGGCAGGAGCGATCATTACACTGTTCTTATCAAGCCGTGTGAGTCTCTCCCCGGTCACAAGCACTCAAAGAAAGATTTTTGGTCTCGCGACCTGCGTACTAGTAGTCTTCACGCTTTCGGAAGATGGATCACCAATTTCGACTGGAGCCCAGTGCTTAGCTTGCCCAGAGTGTCTGAAAAATTCGACCTTTTCAGTCAAACCCTGTTAAACGCCATTGATTCGTACCTTCCCCTGCCGCGGGTCAAGGTGTGCTCATCCGACAAACCCTGGGTCTCAAATAGGCTTAGACAGCTTATTACACAGAGGCAAAAAGCACTGAAATCCCTTGGCAAGGATTCTCCCCTGTACAAGGAACTGCATAACAAGATCCAAGTAGAATGTCACTCTTGCAAAAGAACATACTACCGGGTGTTGCGCGTGCGGACCTAGTTTCCATTTACTGTGCCCTCATCCGTTCAGTGCTTGAATACGCTGCGCCTGTATGGGCTGCACTTCCTCTCTATTTTGATAACCTAATTGAGTCTGTGCAGCACAAAGCCCTCCGCATAATATTCCCGGCCGTCGACTATAACAGTGCCTTGTTTCAATCTGGGCTTAAAATGAGAATTAGAATGAGAGACGTAAGGAAATATGTACGAATTTTATATCTCATGTACGAGGTAATGGTCTGTAGCCAATATGCTCCTTACTCCCAGCTACTGTAAATCCCCCCATGGCTACGGGCTACGGTCTGGGAGTACTCTCCAGTCCCGCCCCAGGGTGAACACTGACCATCTAAGGAACTTTATCAC
>BLFK01000093.1:112678-140178 GCA_014634185.1 Astreopora myriophthalma | reverse complement strand
ATTGGTAACCAGGTCGTTGGAACATGGCAAATTAATAGCGGGCGAAAATTATAGATAATAGTTGCGAAAATAATCAAGTTTTCGGCATCGCACAAAGCTGAAATTTGGCAATAATGTTCCTAGTGATGTTAACTATTAATTGAGAGGAAAAGAAAGGTATGTGAAAATTTCATCGTAGTAGCACTTAAAAGTTCCTTCCCTGACACTCTTTTACTTGCAAGTTGTAACGCTTATTTGGTTCACTGATATACTCAATCGTGATTTCATCAAGTGCTTCGGTATGTGCTCTGACTACTGCTCTAAACCATCCTGGATCCCATCTGGACAGGGAATTTCCTTCTTTCCACAGTACTACCACTCTAGTTCCAGGCATGGTAATATCCTTAATATTGTCCGTGTCAGTTTTCTCTCTATAGGCGTCTCTTGTTGCTAGGATGACATTCTTGAGGTCTTTAGTAATCCCTAATGTCCCTCGCTGATATTCTCTTTCGCGATAAAGGACCTTATCCTCCATAACAAAGGCTTTTATTTGCTCCGTGATCACCCGCTCGGCTACTCCTATTAAATCTTCTAGTGACATCAACTCCCTCGCGAATAGTAGGTGCTTTGTTCCTGTCCTTATAGCCAAAACGTGCAATACGAGTTGATCTTTGGTGCCACTGAATTGTTGGTATGTTGTGAAAGTGAAGTACTTGCTTTAGGGTACCAGTCGGTTGCTTAAATACTTCTTTTGCAGTTAACAGTATAGGTGAAATATCACCAGAATACTGGTCGAGTTGTGGTGGTGGACTTGACGAGTGCTTGCATGCAAGGCGTTTGACAAGCTCGTGCTTGCTACCAACGCAATCTAGCCCGTGCTGCTTGCATTTGGCTTCAAGACTCTCCCTTTTTTCAGCAAATAGGGGATGTTGCCTCCAACATTCTCTTTCCAGGCAATCATTGTAGCTGGCTTCCATTGCATCTGCCTTTTTCCTGAGGTATTTTCTACTACCTGTTCTGGACACCAAGTAAGAAGGCCAACAGTTGTAAGTATGCAAGAAGGCAAACATGATATACATAGGAAAATGATGTCAAGAATATGGGTCGGTGAAAACAATTCAGGACTGCAGTCCCATGGTCCAGTAACGAAGTCACGCCTCTGTTCAAATGGCATATAGTGCATCTCTCCACCTGTCAAATACCATGTCACGTAATCAGGAACGGGCTGGAGGATATAGCTCTGGAACAAAAATGAGTCATCGAAAATTGTTGTTGTGTATTTGTCTCTCCAGGCCGTTTGGGCAGAGGAGCCAGTATCATTCTCTAGTATTTGATAATCTTCTGCATACTCTCCTTGAAATGAAGCGTTTAAGCCCCATAGCAAACTTGATTCCCGACTGATTTAATTTTTTTTTTGCCTCATAGGTAAGTGGACATTCAACTTTCCGTTGCTCGTTCATGGCAAGAAAATTGTCCATCTCCTCTTCATCATCGAAAATATAATCTTCTCCCTTTATACCCCTCACGCACAGTATTGGATTCCCTGCAAATTTTGCTTGGCCAAAAACGATGCGGACTTCGTCTGCCATTTCCTCCATTTCCCTCTTATGCTCCTCTGTGTAAGAATCGTGCTTAGGAGTCTTGAATGGTCCATGTTTGGCTAGTACCTTCTCTTCTGAGGCATGTACGCGTACCACCGGATTCCATTTGCTGTGGTATTCGGCAAAGGACACTTGACAAATTTTCTTTAGCCCAAGAAACCTGAGTAGTTGCAGAAGTAGCATCTGGACTAAAGGACTCCGCGGCATAGCCACACCATTGTCTACGACAAACACAAATGACTTTTTAAGTTTTCCAGTGTCGGGATCACGAAAGTGCCTATCCAAGTGGGGAAGCGTCATCAAATATAACAACTCATTAATAGAGCGAAAACGGTTTCATTTTCATGTAACGATAGCCTAAGAACTGTTATTGCTCTTCCTGTCCTCTTTAGATGAATTGTTGTCTCCTCCCTTGCATACGACTTGAACAACCCATCAGATTTATTGACACAGACATCCTGGTTGAATTTGATTTCGCAACGTGTTTGCTGTCTTTAAAAACAGGTGACTCATAGGAGGCAAGTGGAGGCAAGTGTGATCTTGATATTCACACCGTCTCCACGTTTTGTTTTTTTATCGTTGGGATGAACAACCTGCTTAGCATCATATGAATCAACTAACGTTTTCGAGGGACTTTAATCTGCTTCGTCGAGTATGGTATTCACATTGGCAGAACTCCAGTGGAGTCTTTAACTGGGGCAGTATCTGGTGCTTTATGAAGAGATACACACACATTTTCCCTCGACCTTCGTGATGGCGTTTAGCTTCATGAGTGCCCTTCCGGAAGTTTTAGGTATAGTTGTAACAGCAGCTAAGGCTGATGGAAAAATCCTGTGGAGCTAAAGACAGTAAGGCCAACCTTGGATCAGCCATGTTCATCTTGTTGTCAGCTGCACGGTATAACGTGTCGTTCTCTAGCTTCGAGTGACTTTCAAGTCCACCTCCAGCTCTCTTTACTCTCTCCTTCACTGAATTCGTATTCAGTGATTGCCGCTATGTCTGGAAATTCGTCTATCTTTAATATCCTTCCGGACATGTATGATTTATAATGATGCCGGAGTTCTTTCTCCTTGAGAAGTTCCTTCTGGCAACATAGAAGTCCTCATTTTTCATTTGGAGCGAGTTGAACTACCTCTTTATTTTCCTGTAAATGTTTCATGGCCGTTGCAAATTTTTCCAACTTACATTCCCCGGAAGGGTTAGTGAGCAGTTTTGAAGAGACTTTTTGTTTGTTATCCCTTGAAGTCTGGCCATAAAATTTACACTTGTCACCCTTCTAAGAAGGAATTTTAACGTGTCCTGATCTCTTTGTGTCCAAGTAAGCCAAAGCTGTTTTGTAAAATTCTCCTATCTGTTCCTCTACATGTGTGTTCAGTTTGGCTCTGAATTTGTCTCTCATCCGAGTCCTCTGGTATCTTGCCTCAACTATTTGCTGTTGACGTCCTTGGTGACACTATATGTCGGTCTTCTACTTCTTTGTTTGTTTCCACTTTGATGCTCTCTCCTTTACTGTCCATAGTATTTGCCAGTGGCGCTTTATCCGTGACGTGGAGATAAAGCAATTGCCAGCCCTGTCACCCATCCCACCTACACCCACTTTGCAAGGCTTGGAGCAGACCTGCCAAGAAGGGGAAGTGTGGTTGCCCAATGAACCCACCACCATCGAGGAGCTCATGGGGCAGATTGCCGATTGTTCGCTGGAGAAAGATGATGTGACATGCCTGTTTCACCATTGTTTGATGGAGCACTGAACATCAGACAAGGGCTTTAATTATGTCAAATGTCCCAAGTACCCTTGCGCCTTCATTGCGAGCCAAAAAGAAGTTCACCAGTACTTGGAAGCGGTAGAAAAACGGCACAAACACCTTGTGATTAACACTGACAAACAGGACACCCAATGGCCAAAGATGGTCTGTTACTGCAATGACCCTTGCACATTGAAACAGAGCAAACGTGAAAAAAAAAACTAGAAGAATGTTTTTCAGCTGTCGGAGCTGCAAGTGTGCCTACTTCCAATGGCTGGAGACTCCCTGGGGCAAAAAGATTTTAGTCTTCACCTTGGATAAACTAGATCCACCACCACAACAGCCTGATTATCCCAACTACAAACCACGCCTGGTGGGTTACCAACCAAAGAAGCAGCAGAAGATAGAAGCAGCTCAACATGACCCATACAAGCGGAGTGGAAGATCGCTCGAGAACACTCCCCAAGCACCATCAGCCTTTCAAATGGGTTGTCACATGGCCCAACGCCTAGCTGATGGATGCTTTTCAAAGACCAGATGAACTTTGATTGCTCAATATTGTAAATGATTTTAATTGGTTCAAGGGTGTAATAAATAAAGAGTGCAACCATTTAATTCATGTAGTTGTAGTTGTGAGCGAGAGAAAGTGAATGTCGAAACCGAGCGAGATCACTGTAATCACGGGGGGTGCTAAAGGTACCGATGCCTGGGCCATGCGATGGGCACAGCAATGTGGGCTGCATGTCCTGTGCATTCTCCCTTACAACCACCCAATCACCCGTGGGGGTAGGAAAGGATGGCGTCTCTGCGGTGGCAAACATCCCAAACTTGTTGACGCCTCAGCGGTTTCTCATCTGAGCGATTTGTCTTTGAATGCACCGCACATAAACATTATAAAGTGTAACTCCTTGGACCCAGAAGCGGATCATCCCTGTCGTGTTGCCAATAAACGGCCTCAGCGCACGTACCCATTATCTCCCATAGTCAATGGGCTATTGCGACACAATTATTAGATCATAAAGAAAGTGGATACTGTGTACGCTTTTGGAGATTTAGCACAAACCAGCCAAGGGTTGGAGTGTGTGGACAGTGGGACGGGGTGGGGTGTAGAGATGGCACGCCATATGCATAAGCCCCTTCATCTGTACTCGATGACATGCAATCATTGGTTCAAGTACGATCACGCTCAGGGTGTGTTTGTACCCTGCCTCGAGACCATCGTGTCACTGACTGGTAAGATGTGCGCTATCACTGGAACGCGAAAAATGGAAGCCCACACCATCCCGTGGCAGAGTTTGCAGAACATGTTTGAATCACCATAGACGCATGAGGATAGAGCAAGATGACAAGGAAGAAAGGTCAAACAAAAAAAGCACCAATCAAATTGTATCTTGAGAGTTGTATGCTCTGTGTGTGATTGGATGGTTTCATTCAGCCAATCAGATTCCGCAAATCTAGATATAAAGACCAGGAAGATCCGGCAGTTTGTCAAAGCATAGTTGGCAACAACATGATTGGAAGACAGAACATAACGAGACACTGACTCGAGAGGAAGCACTCTGGAAAATGTGGTCAATTTGTTCTCAACACTTTGATGCTGGCAAGGTTTTGAAAGACAAAGTAAAAGAATTAAACGATATTGACGCAAGCCTGAAAGACAACGAGATCGACCACTCAACGGAATGAAAACTTGAGCGGCGACATTTGCATGTGGACAAATCTATCATCAGGAATACGAAGTTGTGGGTGAACATCCAACAGGCCGCGGAGGCTACATGAGAACGCCTACAAGAGGAAGCCGTAGTGATTAAGGATATGGACAATCATGCGTTTGAACTACAAGACCAACTGACCACTGCCCAACGTTTGGCGCCCGTTTACAAAGGGCTGTATGAAGCCAAATGCAAGGAAGTGAATGTGTGGCAAACTCAGTTGAGTCAAGTGTTGGATGGGATATTGTGCGAACTGTGTATCGAAGAGAAGGATGCCATGTATGAAGAAGGCACACATGAAGAAATCTTTTGTTGGAAACCGTCCGATTGTAATATGGGTCATTGTAAATTTGTGCGTTCCATTTTACAAGATAAATAAAATACTGTATGTAAAACTGTGAAGTGGTCAGTGTCATGAAACCCTCGTCGCAAGCGTACGAGTCCCCCAGCGAGCCGGGTAGTTTGGGTGGGGTGCAAGCATTTGCCAAAGCACATGGGTTAAAACCCAAAGATGCCCAAAAGGTCTTGCAAGGGGTGTTGAGCTATACTTTGCATCGCCCCCGCCGGAAACATTTTCCCACGCTCCCTGTCCTTGTGTTCAGCATTGATGAACAATGGGTGGCAGATTTGATTGAATTACAAGGGTTGGCACGTTGGAACAAAGGGACCTGGTACGCCTTAACGGTAGTGGATGTCTTGTCCAAATATGCTTGGGTGGAACCCTTGAAGAACAAGACGGGAGTAGCTGTCACACAGGCCATGCAAACCATCTTGAAATGAGTGGGACAGAAACCGCAAAAGTTGCAGATGGATGCGGGCAAAGAATTTTACAATCGGTCGTTCAAGGCTTTGACGAAAACGCACGGTATTCATCATTTTAGCACGCACGGGGACACGAAAGCCACTGTGGCCGAACGATTGAATCGTACATTGAAAGCGAAACTGTATTGGTACTTGACAGCCAAGAACACGCGGACATACTTACAGGCCTTGCAGAGTATCATGCGGGGATACAACGCCACAGTGCATTGGAGCATTGGCGTATCTCCAAATGACGTGACACAAGCTAATGAAGCCCAAGTATGGCACCATTTGTACAACAAACGATTCATAGCTAGGAAAAAGAACAGACAGACGCTTTTGGTAAAAGTGACACGGGTGCGTTTGAACAAGAAACATCGCACATTTCAAAAAGGGTATTTACCTGGGTGGACAGAAGAGGTATTTGTGATCCGTCGTGCAGTGCCAGGGCTGGTACCCACCTACAAAGTAAAAGAATGGGATGGGACGCCTGTGGAAGGCACATTTTACCCGCAAGATTTGCAACCGGTGACCGTGCCAGATGACGGGCTCTTTCGCATCGAGAAGATTTTACAATGCAAAGGAAAGCAGGTCAAAGTGTGTTGGCAGGGCTGGTCGGATAAATACGACAGTTGGATTGAGGTGAAGGCCATTCGCAAGTGGAAAGGGTGAGAGAACCATGGGTGATTTCTATGTGACCTTACCAAGTGATCCCTCACCGGAATATCCAGACAACATGCCATGGAGTTTTAAAGTGCGATTGCCTCAACGACTGACACTACCCGGGCAGGGTTGGCGAGTGGCCTTGAGCAGCATGTCAGTACCTGATACACGTGCCAACCTGTACAATTTGGTACCCAAGAACGAATTTCTGATTTACTCGATGTTGGAGACCCCTGGACGTAAATCGGGCATACAAGTTAACATTGATGACATTGATCATCTTGAGTGGGTGGTGGACGGAGAAAGTTTCATGAGAGCATGTGTTGCTGTTCTCACCTGTAAGCAGACGAGGAATCCTTTGCAAGGGAGCAAGTTTGTGGATGACAAGGGCAAACTTCTGTACGTAACGTTTCGCTGGATTCAACGAGGAAATGAACAAGACCTGCTTATTGACAATACAAAGATCAAACTTGATGGGGTCGGCAACACCCCAGAAATTTGGATTAATGGTACCTTAGCCATCAAGATGGGATGGCTGACAGAAACATGGGAACTCGGCCCCAACCTGTCTCGGGACTACATCGATGACAATGTGCCAGATCTGACGAGTTCTCCAAAGTACCGCGACTTACAGGAGGAAGATGAAACTGGCGTGTTCTGGACTAAGGAAAAGAATTGTCTGCGATTAAGCATGAGTTGTAACTGGCGTTTCACAAACTTGAACCATGCCTTTCGATTGGTGGTGGGGGAACCTTCGCGCACACTGCAGGTGTACAGTAATGTGGCACAGAGCACCATCGTAGGAGGGGTGAAGACGGATTTATTGCGTGAAGTCTGGTATGAAAGACGAGGTAGAGGTGTGGCATATTTCGAACCCATGCACAAACAATTTCACCCCGTACGGCAAAACACCTACGAGACGATGGAAGTGGAAGTAGCAGAAACAAACGGTGTGCTGGTAGCGTTTCCTAAGGACAAGGGTAACCGAACCTTGATCACCCTGCATTTCATCCAGGATAAATAGAGCAGCACTTAACCACCCCCTACAGTACGCTACGAGTTAAGATGCGGGGCGGAAGTCTTACACGATACGCACCCCCACAAGTGGGAGACGGATTATGGAAAACTCTATGGGAGATAGGGGCTCCTGCCGTGGCAGAAGGTCTGCAGACTCTGGCGCAAGGTCAAGGGCTTGATGCAGCAGCGGGCACCGTTTTGCGTGCTGGAGTCAGCAGGATGAAACGTAAAGCCAGTAATTCCGCTAGGTCTACGGTGGAAAAAGCAGCCAAACGTGTCAAGACTGGTATCAAGTCGAGGGTACGTCAAACAACCAATCGTGTGCGGGATATTTTAAGCGTGTGACGTGGACCAATCAAAAACAAAAAAGAAGACCTGGACCAATGAACGCAAAGAAAAAGCTTTATAAAAAGGCGGCCTAACTCGCCAACAGTCAGAACTCATCTCATGTGTAGAGCGCAAACACCTCCACCAAGAGTACATCCAACCATGCCTATCGAGAAAGATGTCTCCCTGCCAGAGTTAAAGAGGTTGAATGCTCAGGAGGGTGCGTCCTTGACCGACTGTGTGCACTTAAGTAGCAAGAACGAAACAGTCGAGAAAACCAACCTGGAACAAGATAAAGCTGTCATCGAAGAAACACCTTTGCCTGAGACCAAAGATGACATGGATGAAGTCACACAAGTGTCCAAACGGAAAACCCTGGCACCTCAGAGGAAGAAACCCGTTCCTGCTCCAAAACGGAGGCGCCTTGTGCCTCGGAAGTTGGAAGCGGACTTTTTGCCATCCGGTATTTTTGTTACACCCACTAGCCTGCGAGAAGAAAGAGAAGAAGAAGAGCGGTGCGAACTCATTGCCCGCATAGCCCTGGCTAAACTGAAAGAGATGTTGAAAGATGAACAGAAAGCAGAAAAGAAACTGAAAAGACTGACCCAACGCATGATGGAACGACGTCAGAAACAGCTGCAGAAAGAAGAAGAGTCTGATTCGGACCAAGACAGTGTAGTTGTCATGGTTTCATCATTTCCTCTTGTATAAATTTGTTTGAATAAAGCTTGTTACCTTCAAATGATACGATGTGGTCTCTGTGTGTGTTCTTGTTTGATGCTTGGCAATGTTGGCGATGGACCCACGAGGTGAGAATACTGCGCTCTCACTGCCCCATAGAGATCTTAGACGCTATCGAGCAATGGCCCTCCGAGGAAATTGCCCCGCAGGACTTGTGGGTCAGTCTGTTTCCTATCAATGTAGGGCGCGTGATCGTGTTCTTGCTATGGCTAAGTCAGTGGCCTTCCCCCCACCGTCAGTGGGCCTATATATCAAGTCGTTCCCCTTTGCAATTGATCTCAGATACACTAGGCCACGAACAGGTACAGCTGACCAGTCATGCCGCGAGTGGTTGTCCGATCCATCCCTAGACGCGAAAGGCGATTGCGTGGATGGGGGCAACGCGGAGGGTGGATTTCCAGTTCCTTATCACCACCCCCGGGGTACGAACTCTTCCACCCGCGGACAATACAGATAAAACCGCGACCACACCGGCGATCCACCCACAGACGACGTTAACCTTCACCATGAGCAAGTCGTTGAATTTCTGGGCATTGCCAGCCCAAGACTTGGCTATTCAAGGGTCACGGTGGGTAGGTTACTCACCTCTCAACAACAGCAGCATTACGCCCCTGGAATTCACTATTTCCGAATTGGAGGATTTTGTGGATTTGAATCAGAGTTATTTGACTTGGGACATGAGACTGCCCACCGATGCCACCCACCCAGGTTTGTTCGTCGACGGACAAGCCACAGCCGCGGGTGCCAACCAATCGGGGGATGATTACACCAAATATGTGTACCTGGTGAATAATGTGGCCCACACCATGATCCGACAGTTTGACATGCGGCTAAATGGAACGTTGATGACCAAACAGACGGGCATGTATGCCTACCGGGCCTTTGGTGAGACCTTATTGAATTTCACCCCAGCTGAGGGTGAGACCTTACTCGCTCCACAAGGTTGGGTGAATTATTTGAACGTGAATGCATCGCTGACAGCCACCAATGCAGCCGAAGACGATCGACCTGCCCATGCCGGCGCGTTTGCAACAGGACAAACCAATCCCTTGAAAGTGTTAACGGCCCGATTTTTGCAGAACGGGTGGGTGCGATTGGTGATGAAACCGCATTTGGAAGCCTTTCACACGGGTCGCGTGTTGGTCCCTGGCGTCGAAATCAAGCTGCGCATCACGTTTAACACCCCCGATTTTTTCTGTTTTGGTACCAAGATGGCTGGCAAGAAATATCCAACCCTAGGCCCGAATGATATCCAAGCCAAGTTTTACCTGTGCCGGCTGACACTGAACCCAACCACTTACACTGCTCTGACTAAACGAAGGCACAATAAAGGCATGTGGGCCAAGTACCCTACCGTGTACATGGATGTGCGTACATTCACGTTTGATGGAGACAGTACTTTGTTTAAGAAGACAGACTTGTTTCAAGGCCGTATACCAGATCGTTTGATGGTGGGGTTATTAGACAGTCGAGCCTACAATGGGAACCTGGATTATTACCCATTTGCCTTCCAAAAGTTTGGTGTGACACGCATTCGTCAAATCATTCGCGGAGAGGAGTATCCCTATGAAACCTTGGAACTGAACCAGAACGATGATAAGAAAGATTGGTGGGGGTATTATCGCTTCCTGCAAGCCAGTGGTGCTTTAGGCAAACATCAAGAAAGCATGCTGACACCTGGAGATTGGGGTTATGGCAAGAATTGCACGCTATTCCTGTTCAATAATGTAGCAGGGGGAGATGCAGATGGTTTGTTACGGAACCCACAACAGCAAGGCGATGTGACCTTGGAGATCACTTTTGGGGCCAATCCAGGGAACAACCTGACCGTGGTGGTCTGGGGTGAATTTGAAAGCGTCATTGATATCAGTGGGACAGGCGTCGTAAATTACGATGTGTGAAAGGAATAAAAGAAAGACCCTTCAAATACAACAGAGGGGTGGCTGTAGCAACATTTCCTGCCGAGCTTTAGAACCAAACAGAACTCATGGAGCTGGTGCCATTAAGTGACCGGCAACTGACAGCCTTGGCGAAACGAGACCCTGTCTTGCGACGTGTATTTTGGGGTGTGTACCCTGAAGATCAATTACCAACCCTCCCTTCTAGAGTTTGGCGAGCTACTGGGAAGGCTTTCATTGTCAACAGGGATCCAAAAGGGGAACCTGGCCGGCATTGGCTGGCTTTGTGGACCTTGGGGAATACCTGTGACATCCTGAACAGTTATGGGTTACCATTGGACACGTATGGAGTACCTCACATCTTGGCATGGATTTGGCGTTATTTTCCCATCATCCACCGCAGCAAACGCAGTTTACAAAGTTTGAACAGTAGTGCTTGCAGACATTATGCCCTATTGTTTTTACAAGCAAAGTGTCACAGTCAGAGCATGCACGATTTCCTGAATGAATTTTCTTTGCACGATTTAGTGGCTAATGATCACGAGGCTGGCCATCGCATTCAAGCACAATTAACTCCCTCCCTAAGAACGGTGTCGCTAAAACGACTAAATAAGACCAAACTAAGGACTGTAAACTCAAGCCAACCATTTAATTTCACAACATGGCGACAACCACGAGGTCGCTACAAAACTACTAATCACGTGACCTTAACGATAGGCACGTAATACGTACAAAAAATGAAATCAATGTTCAGTGTTCAATGTTCAGTCGCGACAAACGGACCTAGTCGATGGGGCTATAGTGAATGATGAAGATTGTCAAATGTGTTGTTCTAGGCATGAAGCTATGTATCACTGAAAGATGCGAATAAAACAACATGAGGTTTACTTTATGTGCGTTATTTATTTTTTTAAAAAAGAGCTCATGTTAATCACCTGTATCATTTGACACCATGCCTTTGAAACGAACACAACACTGCCGCGCTGCTCCTCGTAAGAGGCGAGTGACATGACAAAGGCGATGACGATCCAACACCCAGCAAGGGGGCCTCTTTCCCTTACTAGCCTTAGCCCTGCCAGCCTTGGCAGCCGCAGGCAAAGCGGCAGCCTTGGGTGGGGTGAGTGCTGCAGCAGGTTATGGAGTGAAAAAAGCTTTGGATAAAAGACGTTGAACAAGGGGAAATTATCAGTTGGACGATGCCTCGGACACAGTCACGCATCAGGCAGTGGTACAGCCTTTTTCCAAACCCCTTGCAGACTATTGGTGGCTGGTCCCTCAGGGTGTGGCAAGACCACATTCATGCGGGAATTGTTGAAACATGCCTCATGTTAATGGACCCGCCCCCACCCACCAAACATTATTGTTATGGAGCATGGCAACCCTCGTTCGTGTCAAGATTTTTTTTATACCGGGACCCTACGCCAAGACCCTCTCCCGCAATGCGCATTACATTGCCTGTTTCAAGAATCCTCGCGATTGCACAGGGTTGCGAGCCTTGGTGTGTCAGGCATTTCCAAGCGAAGTCAAGGGTGTGATGGACGTTTTTCGTCGTGCGACGGAACGCACCTTTGGTTATTTAATCTTTGACTTACACCCGGCCTCCTCAGATGACTGCCGTCTTTGGACCGATATTTTACCATCCCAGGGGTACCCACGAGTTTTTATTCCTGTCCTAGAGGGATCGAGTTAAGTGGTCATGCCAGCAGGACCACCCCCGCGTTTACGTAGACAGTTTCCATTCCTGCGGCGATTGGCTAATGAGGCACACCATTTACAGCGTCAAGACCAGTTACGTCATGCCAATGCCGATCAGATTAATGCCGTCAGCGAAGTGGTCCTGAATGCCTTGAAAGGGCGATTACCCTTATCCCCATCCACCGTGCGACCGTGGCGCCCTCACAGGCATACTTTGCGAACTCTGGCCCGTCGCAAAACATCTTCAAAAAGGCGACGCGATTTGTCGTTGCATCAAAAAGGTGCTGGCTTTTGGCGAGGTTTGAACAACGCCTTGGATTGTTGCTGTTATCACCCCTCGTCATGATTGAGTTAATATTCCGTCCCACATTCTTTGAAGCCTTCAATGTGAGATCCTTCATAAGCTGCTGCAACACATGGATATGTCTGAAAGCTACGGACATTTGTCAAACACTAAACAAGGCCTTGACTTGCTGTTATCCCATACCATGAGCAGAGTAGCGTTGCGCCGCATGATTCAAGCGCAAGAAGAAGCCAGGGGATGGAAACAGCAAGCGGATAATTTGCACCGGGATTTACAGTCCTTACTGAAAGAAAAGGATGTCTTATGTCAACGGGTGCAGACCTTGGAACGTTACTTGAGCGTGTTATGATATAATTTGATGTGCGACGCCTGTAGGCATTATTGGGACACACTTAACGACGGAGGAATGTTCGAACTCGCGTGCCCTGTGTGCGAACCCTTACACGCTTCACCACCCCTAAAACGATGAGTGCTTTTCGCGAGTATGTCATGGTTCCCCCAGAAGAGATGACAAAGTTGACAGATCAATACAAAGGGCGTTTGACCGAGAACATGCGATTGACGAAAGCTGCACGCTTGGCGGCTGAAAAACATGCGTTGTTAGACTCAAATATGCCCAACGGTTTGAAAGAAGCACGTGTCAAACAAGTGTCACGCCTGTTGCGCAGACTAATCAAAAAGATTCGCGGGGGACCTCCAACAGCGGCCCCACTACCTGAAGGTGACGAGGAAGATGATGAAACGGATGCCATGGTCGAAGGACCTACCACTACGCTGGTGCGGAGTTTGCTTAAAAAAGCATGTCGCAAGAAAAGCATTGCCATAACGCCTAGTAACACACGGGACACCATGCCGTCCCCCATTGCCACCCAAACCCAAGCGTGTGCATTTACCAACCCCCTCTGTGTCATTGGAGGACCAAGTGGAGGCCCCACTCCCGTTTGCTAGCGAATTTGGATTATCACCGGGTAGCACCTCGAGAGAAAAAGCTGAGATCATCGTGAAACAAGTCAAACGCTGCCATCGTAAGAAAGCCGCTACAGAAGCAGAAGGTTTGAAACCTTTACCGGGGTGGGAAGAATTTGACCAGGGACGCCGAACCTGCCGCAAGCTTGATGGGGAGGACTACTAAGAAACGTAGAAACCCCCCACGCAGATCACTTTGCCGCAAACGTCTACAACACAGAGAAGGGTTGGATGTTCAGAAATGGTTGGGGAAGACTGGGATTGAATTTCATGGGCCGGGATATCAATACATGGGACCTGGGACACATTTCGAGAAAGGGTTGGCGCATGGGGACCCAGGTATCAATCGCTTGGATAAAATTGCCAAACAACACGACATGGATTATGCCAAAGCCAAGAATTTGCGCGACAAGTGGAAGCCCGATGATAAGATGATTGCAGCCATTACCCATTTGCCCAGAAAGAAAACCTGGACGGAAGCCATTGTGAAAGGGATCATGCAAGCCAAATGCAAACTCAAATTGTGAAAACATTGTCCTATTGTTTCTTGTTATAGCCTTATGTACAAGCGGGAACATGTCAAGGGTCCTAGTGACTCCTCGGTCCCTTGTTTTCTTCTTCAATAAACCTTGACAAAAATGGATAATTTTGTGTGTGCGAGTGTGTATTATTCATCGATCATGGTTGGTGTCATTTAATCTAAAAAAATCTACTTTACCGCCCGTAGCTCAATGGGCTAGAGCGTAGGATTGTGAACCCTAAGGTTATTGGTTCAAATCCGACTGGTGGAGTGTTAACATTTTTGTTTTGTTTTTGTTTTTGTTTTTGTTTTTGTTTTTCATTTTTCTAGCGACACAAACTAAGATAACCTAGTGACAGACTTCATACTAAAGAGACTAATCAAGTAGAGCGTTATTCATTCATCGTCTTTATCCATTAGTTCAACCATAGTAACAATAAGTTCTTCATCTTCAGAGTCAAGTGCTTGATATCCATACGGATAGGTGATCGCTGTTCGTGGGTTCAAAACGCGTTTATTAAATACCAACTTGTATTCTTTGTGGGCTTCATTGGTCCATACTTGATAGTCTTTAGGAACTCAGACGATCTTGTGTGTCTGTGTGACGCGGGATTTTGCACGGTGACTCTAAAGGGCGTTTCAACTCATTCAGGGTGTTTTCACGCAACACTTGGTAATTGAGTTGCGTCATCCCCTCGATGGTCAAAGAAAATCTTCGTACTTTGCAACAAATTTTGCCTTTCTTCGTACGATAGCCGTAATTCTTTGGTCCTCCCGAGCAAAACTCTGTGATGAAATCTCCGCTGGTTAATTCATCCGTGAAAGCGCCCAAATAATCGCCCAGCACGGGTTCCACTTCTCTGGGGGATTGCACGAAAATCACACTGTCTGTATCAAAAGACAAGACCCATTCATTCAACTGTTCTAGAGCTTCATAGAGACGTAAGCACGCCCAGCAGGTGGTGAAACAGGCCACGAAGATATTCAGATTGGGGAAGACATTTTCGCATAATGCTTCCTCGCGATGATAGACTTCCACCCTTTGTTCATCGATACAGCTGACGTAGCGAACATCATGCTGGTCCGAATCCATGAACTGACACAAGGCTTGAGGCTCTATGAATTCTTTCACTTGCAATTTGTTCACTTGCTGTCCAAATTTCCCCCACATGGAATTTAACATGAGCTTGGCCAAAGCGCGCTGACCAGGATTAACGGCAATTTTCTCATACTCCAAGGCAATACCTTCTTTTTCTTGAAACTGCATCATGTAGAGTTGTTTCTTTTCCTCCATGCCGCACCATGCAGGCCAGCCTGAAGCTTCTGTTTTTAGCTTGAGCCAGGTATTGACATACTCTTCAAACAGGCCTACTCGCGTTTCTCAAAAATGCCACACTTTGAATGGTTTGGATCACGTAACCCATCTCTTCATCTTTCCCCAGTTCCGGTGTACACCATGTACCCGTCAATGCTCGCTCGTGTTCACTATGGCCACACCAGGAGACTTTTCCGTGGAGAGGGCGGTCGATGTTTTCCTCCACGCAGGTGCGACACAGGAAATGTGAGCTTGTTATGCGTTCTGTATGGTAGTACTGGGTGGAAGAGACCATAGGGTGCGAGTACTGTGCATTTTGCGAGGCCAAAATAATCGCAAGTAGGTTTTGTGGGTGAAGGGGCGTAGATCATTTCAGGATGTCCCACCAGATACTTCCGGGTCTTGTTGGTACAGGGTTAGAGACTGGTGTAGTCGTAATATTTGGTTTGTTCACCAGCCTGTTCGTTGACTTCGTAATGAAGACAGACAGCAGTTGTGCGCCCACCAAAGAAAGCGTCGCGAGGTAAAAGTGGTTCTTGTAAATCGAACCCGGCCACAATCTCAGCTACTTCAGGATCCAGGGTCTTACATTTCCGCCATTTGCACTCCCAGATGATTTTTACTGTATACCCCAAATCGCACAGACTTTGTAACCGCAGTACAGTTTCTTGATGAACGTCAGCCATGGAGCGATCGTTCAGGCAGCGGTAGGTTTTGGAGCGCTGGGGGTAGCAGGTGGCGCACCCGTGCCAATAACACCTGAGGAATTTGTACAGTGTTGGTCTCAGCATCGTACCCGTCGACCATCCACCGCGTGTTTGGAATGCGATATTCGCCCTGATTTCTAGCATGTTGTATTCGCTGACCAAACCGTGGGTCAGAGCTATCATCGCCTGTTTCCAAGAAAATGTCTTCCAACTGTTGTCATTCTTCTTCGCTACATGCAAGCCAAGCGTCTCTGCGCAATTGCTGTTCTTGAAACATTAACCATTCCATAGCCGCGTTGGAATGATTGGCATCTAAGCGCCAGCCGTAGAGGGGTTCAAGGCAATGGTATTTTCTTCCATACGGTTGAGGCGCAAGTCTCAATTGCAAGCTGAGGCGTTGGTAATTTGCTCGAAGAGGCAAAACCTAGTACTGTTACACCAAGCCACGACCGACTTGATGGCGGGCAAATATAACACCGGACCCCGGACAACCAAACGCAACGCCTTTATTTACTGTGACATTTTCTTATCCCGCTCTCGTAACACACCACCTTGGCGGTTTTCTAAATGACAACAGAAAGGTAGCAATGAAACAAGCGTACAAACAAGCGAAGTTTGACGAAACGAAAACACTTACCGAGCTGTAGCGGCCTCCGGAACTTACATACAAAAACAACTCCCGCCAAAAGGAAAATAACGCACTAAGTCACGTGACTCCTTCCGCGTTGGTAGTCACAAGTACGCTTGTGGAAATCACGTTGGAAGGTGAGGCAGCCTTCGCGCAGTCATTTCACGTCATCAATGCAATACGCCTCGAGCTCTTCGCGCAGATTAAATTGAACTCCCTTTGCTTTCTGTTCTGCATACCACTTCTCAAATTTGTCTTTTCCTTCTTTTGTCATCCCCTCGGGCATGTAATCTTTCATGGGAGGCAGTTCACCGTGGTAATCATTCTCCATATTGGCACGGGTATTGAATAAGTGCGGGAAGTAACCTTTTTTAAATTGATTGGGGTCAAGTCCAAATGTTTTCGTGAAAGAAGTGAGAGATCCGGGTATTAACGACATGGAGTCAATGAATCGAATGTAGCCACCCAGATACTTCAGTTCCAGTACTTTACCCCCATTGCGGAACTGCTTTAACGCTTGTTTGTGACGGTGCAGCGCATCAACGATGAAGTAGGAGTCGTATCCTTTAAAATTGTGTGCCAAAACTGTTACTTCGCGTGTTTCCTCTTCTGTCAAGACTTCTAACCACTCTAAGAAATGATCAACGCATTGGGGTCCACGGAAGATTTGGGGTTCGGCATTTTCTGCGGTCATTCCTACGGCTAAGTTGGCAATATGTTTCTTCGTATCTTGCATCGCTTCGATATCAAAAAACACTAATAAGGGTTCCTTGTAGTCTTCTATTTGTTCTAATGTCTCGTCTGTGTTGGGCCCGAAGGGTTTGTAACCCTTTTGAGGCATCACCTCCCTGTTTTTGTCGCCATTTTTTTCGCCTGGCTACTTGGATTGCATGTTTTTCCTCCTGGATTTCGTTGGGGTCTTTCGCCAATGGAATAAAACAACGATGTGTGGCTAGATTTACTTGCTCTTTACGTGCAGGGCATTCCCCGCAACTGCATTGGTGATCAGATTGTTCTTTTCTTCCCACTAGGAGTTTTCGGCAATGAGTGCATTTCCGCCGCGCTTGACAGACGGATTGTTTCTCAGGACCGCTCGGCTTCCCATCTTGCGCTTTGCTGCAGTGGAGTTCGAGACGTGGGTCCGTAGAAAAGGCGACGGCAACTATTGCAACATAAAGAAGGGAGTTGTTTCGTTTTGTAAGCTTCGAGGAAATCATCCCAGTCTTCCTGACAACAGGCAGAGCAATGAATTCCCTTGGCGTTAGGACAGGCGTGTTGACCCAAGTGGTCATACAGATGTAAACACCGCCCACAGAAATAACCGGAGCTGAAAAATCCAGGCAGAGAAGTCAGGGAGTCATAGTGACCGTTTTCATGCAAAATCGCCAGCTCTTTCTCGCCTTCGCCAAATGAAAAACATGCATAGGCGCGATTGACATCTACCATAATGATTCGATATTCTTGAAACAGGGAAAGTGCGAGGAAAAACTGAGTTAGCTCATCCATTCCGCACGGTCCGGGGATAACATGGGCTTCTGCGTGTAAGTGGAGCGCTGCCTCATACTGGATTTTACGACCTCGTTTGAATCCTTTGCATTGGGGGTGGCCATCGACGATAGCTTTGGCTGTAACGATCACTCGAGCACAGCACATATTCTTAGCATCCTTAGGAATCTTAATGATACATTTTTTCTTCAAGCGGAACTTCACGGAAGCTTGATGCCCCGGTTTGTAATCTCTTCCGTGACCCCCACCACGTGGACTAGCGCGTACATGAACAAATTCTAATTGAAAGGTATCGTTTAGTTCAAACTGCTCATTGGAGTTTAGCATGCGGCTCATTGAATTCATGAATTCATCAACCCTTCTGACATCATTATGCCATTCTCCTGCTCGAAATCGCATGCTGTGAAAATTATTAGCGAGTCGGTCTGAACTCAAAGGAAAAGAAATACGATCCCGATCTTCAATGTCAGGATTATCGAGTAAACGTTCTAGCACCCGCCGTAATCCATGCGTCGATGCATGCGTTAAATTCTGCCCCCGCAACATTGGCCCGAACTGTTGGACTCTGGTTTCAAACACACGTTCGTGAACACCCATCCTTTTTGATTTACGTTCTACTAAGGGTTGCAAAACGAATTCTATGGGACCTGACTGGGGGGTTTGCACAACACCTGCGCTGTGTTGCTGGCTATGAGGTGGGGAGGATGCACTGTACACCTCTTGCTCCTCTACAGTTGACAATGCAGAGGGACAGTTGGCTTGGTTGCGTAATTCCTGGTCAACATTTTCTACCATCTCACGCAACAGATCGACAGCATCATGTATCATGTTGTCTAAAAAGAAGACCAATAACATTTATCGTAAGAAATCGAGTAGAAAAAAAACAATTGTGTTTGGTTAAAAAATGAACCACGAATGAGTCTCGAACCTAGGTCCCGGGACCGTCTCACGCGCGAAGCTATTTCACCCGCGGGGGATGTGTTGTTTCCCGTGCCCGCATCACAATACAAAAGAAAACAAGAAACACGACAAACAGAAGTGAAAAGTCATTTTTCCTAAAATTTGCATTACAAATCCATGGTCTCTGCACACAGAGTTCTAGTTTGTACAATATCACGCTTCAAGACAATAATGCAAATCATGATATGCGAGTTTCACATATTTCACTTTCATAATGTTCCAGCGCCTGCACGAGCATCATGTCGTCTTCGTATGCATCATAGACTTCGTTCAGGGTCTTGTCTGTTATTTCTTCAAACCCGGTAAAATTTTCCATTTTTAAACCGCACTCTAACTCGATGAAAATAGAAGTGGTTCGTGTGGGCTGTCTTTCGCTTTTTTAATATGGATCTGAGACAATACCCATCCAGTTGATTGGCGGAATTACGTGCGAACCAATGAGAAAGAAAAGGTGACGTCATCGTCAACCAATTATTTTTTTGTGACGGTTCCTCAGGACTTTACCGGGCCATTTTGCTTTGCGCGCACGGAGTGTCAACTACTCCGATGATTTCTACTGAACCATTCTTAATAACCGATTTAATTGACCTACCTTGGCGGCATAAAAATCACTTCATACAACTCCTTTGCTGACATTTTTTTTTCCAATGCCGTGCGTACATCAAAGGTTGGCAAAAGGAGGTGGACGTAAAAACAACAAAGGACTTTTTCCTGGGAACACTATGCCTTTTTTCGAATACTGAATACTGAAAACTCGCCATCTAGCCCTTAATATGCCAAAAGTGTTCTCTATGATGCGTCTAGCCCTCGACAAATGGTAATTAAAAATTTGTTGAGCTTCTGACAGCTGTGATCGACCTGGGAATGAGCATTGAAGCCAGGTTTTCAACCCAAAGATATCATCCCCAAGAATGAAGTGTGGAAGAGGTTTGTGGCAACCTTCCACTGGTTCTGCATCTGGAATACCTAAACTATTATTAGGCTTTTCCCATAGCTGAGTTTTCCAGCACTCCACTGTCATTGTTACCTCCATGGTCTCCTATGTTGATGAAGTTAAAAACATAGTGAGCATCGCAAATGGCCAATAAAACGATACTGAAAAAACCTTTGTAATTGTGATATAAAGAACCACTGTTGATTGGGCATTGGATGGCAATGTGTTTACCATCACTTGACCTGATGCAGTGAGGAAAATTCCAAAGTACCATAAACTCTTCTGGTATGTTTTTCCAGTCATCAGGCAAACTTGGTGCTCTTAAATACTTTTCATTAAGGACCTGCCAAATGGCACGACAGGTCTCCTTGATAATGCTACTGACTGTTTGTCTACCAATACGATAAGAGAATTACATTGTCAGTTGACTATTCCCAGATACTAGGAACCTCAAAGTGCGGGCCAGTCTTTCTGCAGATGAAAATTGGCTTCCTTAATTTGGTAGTTTGCTTTGAGATGAGTGGGCTCACCAGAGAAAGAAGATAATCAAAACTTTCTGGTGACATTCGCATGTACCTGAAATATTGTTT
Source organism: Astreopora myriophthalma (assembly GCA_014634185.1). Lineage (NCBI taxonomy): Eukaryota > Metazoa > Cnidaria > Anthozoa > Scleractinia > Acroporidae > Astreopora > Astreopora myriophthalma. The sequence goes on along the minus strand of BLFK01000093.1, from coordinate 119,569 downwards.
AACAGCAAACAATATTAGTCTTCTAAGAACGTGATGGTTTTGTATTACAAAGGGTAACAAAACTCAGCCGGAAAATACGTGGAGCTTAAGACATCCATTGAAAAAATTAATTGTGTATTTAAGTCTCCTCCTACTTTTGCAATGAAAATTTACTTTCTTTTGTGGTAGATATCATAGAGGGAGATAAACAGGCTACAAATTGATTACGCCATCATTTGATCTAGAGGAACCTTATTCAACAGAAATGTAGTTACTGACTAAGAGCAGACACTCCATTGTACTCCTTTACTAGTACTTGTTTTAGAGGCAAAGTCCGATTGCATTTTAGCTCACCTGAAATACAGCTCACGATCACCAAGTCGACATTCCCGAACAAGATTGTGAAATTCACCACTCCTTTTTCCATTGCGAAAGATTTCTCTAACCCAAAACCTTCTTCACTCAGTGGACATGTGTATCTTAGTTATGGCGTGTGTACATTGCATGGGTATGTGCAGCTTAAAACCAATTCCAGCCTCCTTAAGAGATTTAAGTCCTTGTAATTTGTTTTGTGTCACAGAGATGGGTGTGGGCATTCAGACACGACAGATCCTTGATAAGTGTCAACATGAACAATGGCATTGAACGACAGAACGAGTCCTTGAAATACCAGTACCTGAAGGATCGAAATAACAACAGCCTCAGTGGAATGATTGTGACACTAATCAAGGAATCTTTACCGGACAAATACAGAAGGTAACTACCAATGTGGTTAGCAAATTCAGAAAATTAAAGTTATGATAATAAGGATTAATCCAAAGAATTTGCTGTACTTTCTGTAACTCAAATATCACTCCATTATTATTTTAGAGCTCATTAAACAGTTGCTTGTTTTCCAGGTATGTGGAGCTTCACACAATATGTAGTGAAAGGTACACAGACGCTACAGTTCAGATGTACCAAAATACTTGCACAACAAACCCAGACCATTTGTGAACCACTGTAGACAGTGCATAACATCAGCTGCTGAAGTGGATCCCCAGCATATCAAGGAACTTTGTAATGGCCCAGAAGTTGGTCAGTTCCAAGTGAGATCACAGTCAAGAAACACTTGGTACAACTTGTCTTCTGGTGCTAGGGACGTCATGCCATGTTGTAACTGTCCTGACTTTTGCCACACTGGGGTCCTGTGCAAGCATTTTTTTGCAATTTTTGAGCATTATCCAAAATGGCAGTGGTACTCATTACCCGAAAAATATCGTGAAAACCCACATCTCTCACTTAGACTGGGAGCACGTCTTTACTGATCTTACTAAATGCCAAAGCAATGAAGAAAATCATGGCATTCTTGATCAAGACATAACAGGAAATCAGCAAGATGACCAAGCAGGAGTCACAAACCAGAAACTCAAAGGCACTGAAAGCCAAATCAGGCAAGAGGCAATAGCATGTAGGGAGAAACTTAAAGGGCTGTCATCACTCACATACAATACTGAGAATGTAAGTGCTCTAAAAGAACTAAAAGGTTCCCTTAAAATATTACTGGACAAGTATAAAGCTTTTCAAACGATAGATGAAAAGGAAAACTCAACACAAACACCGATCAACAAGCAATCTGGCAAGAAACAACTTGAAACTTCTTTTGGAAATTACCTGCCATTACCTGTGCGCCCCAAGAAAAAAAGATTTCAAAACAGAGTGGGATGAATTTGCATCCACGATGCAAAACCACTATAGAGTTCAAATCCCTGTTGATGGAGTGTCAGCCAAAACATCCAAAACAAAGTACTCTCAAATGAAAGAAAGAACCACACAAAGAACCCAAACATCCCTCTCCACCAAAGAAACAACGCACAGAAGGACCAAGCTACCTTAAAGAAAATGAAAAGAAAACTTGCACTGATCCGACTGCTGCTCAAAAGAGAAATATTACCACTGGACGGAAAGTTTCACCGTGCCATGACAATGACAAAAATGAGGAAACCATGCATGCTACCTGTGTAACCAACACCCAACACCTAAATTCAGAAGACCAACCTTCAGCCCAGGAATATAGATGGACTTCTCCTTCTTCAAAACTGCAAAGTGTTTTGAAACAAGCTAGCAAGTTCAAAGAAGAGCATCTCAGCAACAGTCAGGTATTAACAGTCAACAACGTTCAATCATCAACAGTCAGCAATGGTCTGTCATCAACTATCGGCAGTGGTCGGTCAGTGACTGTCTGCAATGGTCAGTCAGGAACTGTCAGCAATGGTCTGTCAGCAACAGTCAACAATGATCTGTCAGTGACTGTCAGCAATGGACAGTTAGGAACTGTCAGCAATGGTTTGGCATCAACTGTCAACAATGGTCAGTCAGCAACAGTCAACAGTGATCTGTCATCAACTGTCCGCAATGGTCTGTCAGCAACAGTCAACAATGATCTGTCATCAACTGTTCGCAATGGTCAATCAGCAACAGTCAACAATGGTCAGTCAGGAACTGTCAGCAATGGTCTGGCATCAACTGTCAACAATGGTCAGTCAGCAACAGTCACCAATGCTCAGTCAGCAACAGTCAACAATGATCTGTCATCAACTGTCCGCAATGGTCAGTCAGCAACTGTCCGCAATGGTCAGTCAGCAACTGTCCACAATGGTTTGGCATCAATCATCAACAATGGTCCATCAGCAACAGTCAGCAATGGTCATTATTATGACTCAAGTGCCCCTTCCAGCACGTCCACTCCAAAACCCATTACAATTATCATTGTTGAAAATTCTCCTGATCCTCCAGCATGGGTAACAATAGCAAATTGCTATCCTAATGATCCAGAATGCAAACTTGATCTCTATACTGAAAACAAGGCAAGAATTTTACAGAAGACCACCTGGCTGTCTGACTCTGAGATCCATACAGGGCAAATGCTTCTAAAGAGAGATTTTCCATTTGTGGATGGCCTAGGTGATCCAGCAATAAAAGGGTCCCTTGTTGTCCGTGCAACATCAGATTTCATTCAGATCATAAATACTGGCTCCCATTGGGTGTGTCTAAGTACAATTTCAACAACATCTAGCCCTGGCACTCTCAAGATTTTTGGTAGCATGTATCACAATGCAAATTCAACATCAATAGAGCATGCTTGCGGTATGTTGATGTATCCGGAGAAAAAGTCACTATTGTTAACGAGAAGGTCCAGTGACAAGTTGGAGGTAGTGACTGTGGCCTATTTTCCTTGGCATTTGCAACTGATCTGTGGCATGGTATAGACCCCACAAATCAGAAGTACAACCAAGGATCTATGTGACAACACTATGTCAACTGCCTGGAAAACAGCACCATGTCACCATTCCCCAAAACAGAAAAGAGAGTGCCATTTCACTCAGGCAGCAAGAAGTCACTGGTTGCTATTTACTGCATGTGTAGACTACCAAATGATAGAGAAGAATATGTTCAGTGCAGCAATGGCAAATGCAAAGAATGGTATCATCCAAAATGTGTTAAAATACCAGACTGGGTAAGAAACAGCAATCACAAGTGGTGATGCAACAAATGCAAAGGGAAGGCCAATGTTACATCATTGTCAAGAAATTAACCTGGTTATGGTGGCTCACGAACATTTGCTAAGCAATTTATTCATGCTTAGTAAGTTAACATCACAAGAAATATTGGTCATTTATCAAAGTTTCAAGTTATACCTGTAAGCACTGACACTGAAAATGCAACTACTGGTGTCATTGTGTGTTCTCTATCAAAGGAAAGAAGAACTACATCTAATTTCTCATTCAGTGCTTTTACCCAGTACAGCTCTAGTCTCGTAGTGCTTTATATAACTATGAGTCATATTAGAGTGACTTCAGTAGCCCATGTCACAAAATATGATGTCAAAAAAAACAAATGGATAAAATGAATTTTTACTAATACCTAAAAAGCCAGTTTAATATCAATTTCACAGGTTAACTGAAACCACTCTGTGAATTTCAAAATGTAAACTGTATGGAAAACCATACCAGCTAGTAGTGCTTGTAAAATGCACATCCGATTTTGTTACCATTTTCAATCACCTTATTTTGAAAAACAATAAACAATAAACCCACAGTACCTTGTTGTGTATCATGGTTTATTACTTCTACACTGTAACAACAACATACAAATTTGGTGATTGAAGGGCCACCACTTACTAGTAAAGCCGCACCATGATTGCTGAAGTTAATACCAACGTAGCACTGGAACTCGACAAGTCGACAAGCCGTTCTGGTTTCTCTCACTGTTCAATCTACAACCACTTTACATCTAGCATGCTAACATTCGACGCTCTCACTATTATGTAAATAGTTGTGAAAATACTTTCATCCATGTTCCAATCATTACTCTTTTAGAAAATAGATATAACGTGTAACGAACTGCCTTTTTTGTGGAACGAACTGACTATTTTGTGGAACGATCTGATCGACTATTGATTGGAACGACCTGACCATGGAACAAAATGACCAGATACCCAAATAAATTAGTCTGTCTATACAGGAAGGTGGCAATGGCTCTTGGTTAAATAAAGCTATTCATACTGAGCACAAAGCAAAGTAGGGCCCAGATGACAATACACTGGGTTCTTTCCTAGGTCTTGAACTGTGTGACCAATTCAGCAACCCCTTTTCCTTTCTTCCCTCATGGATAGTCTTGTTTAAGGCGTACTGCAACTTGTCAAAATGTGAACAATTCCCAAGAACTGTTTCCATCAGAAAAAAACTTTGTCTATGGCAAAAGTATGAGGAACTTAGTTTAAAATTGGAAGTTATGGAAAGTATGCACCGCAGTAACAGTAAAACAGTCAAACAAAAGATTTTTTTATTTTGACATTGCAATACCCTAGCTTTCTTCATATAGTTTATGTTAAGTAAAGAGTGAACAGTTTCCTTTTTGTTGTAAAATTTGGTGAAAGAAAATGTATCCATTGGAAGCTTATTTTTCTTGTGCAGAACAATTACAGCATGAAGTTATAAAATGCCATGCTTTAAGTTTTAGGAGTTTTAGATGCAACAACAATTTTGAAGGACGAATTGCCCCTCCCTCCCCCACTCAAAAAGAACTGGCACATCCCTAAGAGAAGTAACAGATCACTACCGAACAGTAAGAATTGTACAGAATCCCAGTGTACTGTTAACTGGAATAATCATTCAGTGTTGTTGGATCAAGGCCAAAATGACTGGCTGTTGAGTTTGAATAAAGACAAGTTAAGGCATTTCTTAAAATTGCACAAACTATATACATTTTTCCCATTTGGCTCAGACCTATCTTAAGGTTTTTCTTAAAATCCAGAAACTTAAAAGTAATTTATGACATCTGAAAGCAGCCATTCCACAGAGACACGCACTGCACTCATAGTCATTAAACCCCTCCATCTGCCTAGTCAAAATCCCAGCTCTGAATGGTGACTGAAGGCGGACCCTGAGTGGGTATGCTGGGTTCCCGTATAAACACATCTCTCTTCCAGAGGGGTTAAAAGCAAAATTTGTAGGTCATTGTACAGATGAGAGACTGCCAACATTCTTGCATCATGCATCTTTCCTTCTGTGGAGAATAAAAGCAAAGAAGGAAAAAAGAATGCTTAATGTGAATGCTTTAGGAGAGACCTACACTTGATGAACCCTAAAAATTCATCATCAACTCTTGCCTTTGAACTAATGGAGTGGTAATGGATCATCTCTTCAGAGGTTGCACAATCTGTTTGGGTAGGACTGACCAGGAAAAACTTTTTTCTTTTCTTTCTTTTAAAATCCAAGTGAATTCTTTTTTATTTAAGAGGTTATTTATTCACATATTTTACATATTTCTAGCTAGCTTAACTTCATTGATATTATTCTATCATATTTTTAATTTTGTATTTTAAATTTTTGGCTTAGTCTTATCTTCTAGCCATACGGGTTATTTGAATATCCATATACAAAAATTATGCACATTAGAAAGTGATTATGATGATTATAATGAATAATACTTAGGTAGCCCACTTACCTACAGGACCATACAGGTGTCCAATCAGTCCATTCGGGAGCGTGACAGACTGAAACTTAAAGAATCTGACCCACCCAGTTTGCATTGCGCACCCACCTAGGTTCATCCGCCCTATTAAGGGCCCCCGATATTGCAGAATTTGAAGTAGGCGAAAGAAATCTTCTTCCATCCCATCCTTAACGCATCTTATAACAGTTACTTTACATGCAAGTTTGAGTTGATATATCAGGCTTTGGGTAGATCAGTTTATTTGGAATCTTTCGAGCTCGGCATAACCATAATATAGAATACTCTGTGGCTTGTTAGACGACTGTGTTATCGCTTATGTTGGCAACTCGACCATCGAGAGGTCGTCCTCGCCGCACAGAAGCCGTAAAGAGGCTGAAACTTCGCCTGTCGACATTTTTATTATGGAATGAGAGGAAAGAATCTCTGGGACTCAAGGGAGTCACCAACAGCGAGTTCGCAGAGATGTTGTTGCACCAGAACTTGGGGAGAATTGTCGGTGAAACTAATGGACCACTTGGTTCAACTAGCACTCCAAGACAAGGTGAGAACTTGAGAAAATCTGAACATATGTAACAGGCTTTCCTCAGGCATTCTCATTTTCGAATTTCTAGACTGTGTATCGACAATGTCATGTTTCTGGATCTATGAGAAGTTCTTGTTCGGATGATTTGGCGGTCATAATATGTTACATTTGTGTTCATTTGCAGGTAGAAGGCAGTTATTTTTACAGTCAACGCCGGTAATTCCACCTCAAAGAAACGACCTACGATTTTCTCCGCTGCTTGAGATGAGTGCGTTGAATAACTCGTCGAAAAGTATCGAGTGAGTCATTAGTATTTTATTCAATAAATAAAGAAAATATTTATAAGCCAGAGGATTATGCACCATAATGTAATATATAGGGATATAGCATAA
>BLFK01000093.1:82314-84814 GCA_014634185.1 Astreopora myriophthalma | reverse complement strand
TGTTTGGTGTTGCTTTACTGTGGTTAAGTTATACTTGGTCATTGAGAGTAGTATTTATACCTGCACTACGAATGAGGCTTTGCCATAGTAGTGGTTCATGCTAATTTGAGGTGTTTGTTTGGCTGTATATTAAGCATTATTAAGTACAAAGTGCTTGTATTTTTGGTGTGTGTTCTCTATCAAAGGAAAGAAGAACATATAATTTCTCATTCAATGCTTTTGTCCAGTACAGCTCTAGTCTCGTAGTGCTTTATACTATTATCAATAATAATAATAATAATACATAGCTTATATAGCGCAACGCTTCTCAAAGATCCAGTGGCACTTTACAATAATGGTGAGTTAAATATAAAATCAATTAAATAGTAAATTAAGAAAACTAGTAAAAAATCAATAAAAACAAAACCTACAACTGCCTAAATAGATGGGTTTTAAGTTTAGACTTAAATGTTTGTAGGAGTTCCACTTGCCTAATATCGTCCGGCAGGGCGTTCCACAATGTGGGAGCTCTGTGAGAGAACGCTCTATATCCATACGTCTTAAGATTGCATTTAGGTACAATTAGGAGTTTTTTCTTAGAAGATCTTAGGTTTCTATCAGGAATGTACGGTTTTAACAGTTCACTAAGATACAAAGGACCCAGACCATTTAATACTTTAAAAATAAGAAGAAGTATCTTAAAGTCAATACGGGCGGACACAGGCAGCCAATGTAGGCTTCTAAGTACAGGAGTAATGTGTTCATATCTGCTGGTGGCTGTAAGCAGGCGGGCAGCTGAATTTTGTACACGTTGCAGTCTATTAATTTGTGATTGCTGTAGGCCAGATAAAAGGACGTTACAATAATCCAACCTCGACGAAATAAAAGCATGAATAAGTATTTCACACTGACGGTGTGAAAGGAACTTTCTAATTTTAGCTATGTTACGAAGGTGGAAAAAGGCAGTTTTACAGATGTTATTTATTTGTACATCCATAGAAAGCACACTATCAAGCCAAACACCAATGTTCTTGGCAGATTTGCTAGCTTTAATAATGTCAGCTCCGATCAGGATTGAATCTAGTGGAGGTTGAGGACGGTGGCGAGCAGTCAGGACAAGGAGCTCCGTCTTATCCCCATTGAGCTTAAGCTTGTTCGCAACCATCCATTGTTGGACATCTTGAATACACCCCTCAATAAGTGATTTGGACTGTAAAGCATCTGCAGGGTTGAATGACATGTATATCTGCGTGTCATCGGCATAGAAGTGAAACCCCATACCGTGACGTTTGATGACATCTGCAATCGGGGCCGTGTACATAGAGTACAAAATCGGTCCTAACACAGATCCCTGTGGGACACCACAGGCCAGCTTGTGCTTAGATGAACAATCATTCACCACTCTGACATATTGGAACCGATTTGAGAGATAAGAGCGCATCCAGGCCAGGGCATTACCCTTGACACCGTAGCGACACTTCAGTCGTGTGAGTAATATTTGGTGGTCAACGGTATCAAAGGCCGATGAAAGGTCGAAAAGAACAAGAATGACACAAGCATTGTCATCGATCGCTCTAAGTAGATCATCATTAATTCGCGTAAGAGCTGTTTCCGTACTGTGTCCCTTCTTGTATGCTGACTGAAAAGTTTCAAGCAGATTATTATCCTCCAGATGGTCAGTGAGGCACGAAGCTACTACCTTCTCAGTTGCCTTGGACACAAAGCGCAGATTTGAAATAGGTCTGTAGTTCTGATTATCAGTCATATTAGAGTGACTTCAGTAGCCCATGTCACAAAATATGATGTCTAAAAAACAAATGGATAAAATGAATTTTTACTAATACCTAAAAAGCCAGTTTAATATCAATTTCACAGGTTAACTGAAACCACTCTGTGAATTTCAAAATGTAAACTGTATAGAAAACCATACCAGCTAGTAGTGCTCGTCAAATGCACATCCGATTTTGTTACCATTTTCAATCACCTGATTTTGAAGAACAATAAACAAAAAACCCACAGTACCTTGTTGTGTATCATGGTTTATTACTTCTACACTGTAACAACAACATACAAATTTGCTGATTGAAGGGCCACCACTTACTAGAAAAGCCGCACCATGATTGCTGAAGTTAATATTATTGCCAACGTAGCACTGGAACTCGACAAGTCGACAAGCCGTTCTGGTTTCTCTCACTGTTCAATCTACAACCACTTTACATCTAGCACGCTAACATTCGATGCTCTCACTATTATGTAAATCGTTGTGAAAATACTTTCATCCATGTTCCAATCATTACTCTTTTAGAAAATAGATATAACGTGTAACGAACTGCCTTTTTTGTGGAACGAACTGACTATTTTGTGGAACGATCTGATCGACTATTGATTGGAACGATCTGACTTGGAACGACCTGACCATGGAACAAAATGACCAGATACCCAAATAAATTAGTCTGTCCATACAGGAAGGTGGCAATGGCTCTTGGTTAAACAAAGCTATTCATACTGAGAACAAAGCAAA
>BLFK01000093.1:69814-72314 GCA_014634185.1 Astreopora myriophthalma | reverse complement strand
CGTTGATTATCCCGTATGAGTCTGGCGAGGTATCATTTGAATCAATGTACCCTGGTTTCCACTCATCTGAGTTGTCATCGATGAACCAGATAGGGTGATTTGGAAGATACATGTTCTTGTCATGCTTCAAGGGTTTCAGATGTGCTGAACGCTTGTCGTTGAGGTCGGCCTTTTGCTGATCCGTCAGTGGAGTTGGCTTCATGGACACGCTGAGACGGGTGTTGATTGGTCTAGTGTAGAACAGTTCAGCAGGTGACGGTAATGTGTCACTTATTGGAGTATCAAGGTATGTTATCAGAGCCTTGGTTATGTCAGTGTCATTTGCACTCTCCTTTAGAATCTGTTCGACTGTAGCGATTGCCCTTTCTGCTCGACTGTTTAATACTCTGATGATGCTATGGACGGGATGTTACATGGCCAATGTCCAGCTGGTCACAAAAGCGTCAAAACTTTTCAGACTTGAAGCATGGGCCATTGCCAGAAATGGTCCTTTCAGGTAGCCCAAACTTCCTGAAGATGTTGTTTAGTGCTTTAGTAACAGTTTCAGTTGTCTCTCTGGAAAGGGTGTCATAGGTGAGAAAACCAGAATAGTAGTCGACTGTGACCAAGGCTCGTTGGCACTGGAATTGCACCACATCTATGCCCAGTAACTCCAATGGACGAGTTGCTGATATCTGTCAATCTGGAGGTCTAGGCTTCTTGTTGCATGCCTTTGGCATTCATCGCACTTTTGGACCATTTCGCTGATGTCATCTTGTAACTTTGGCCAATACACAGTGCGTCTTTCACGTTGGAGTGTTGAAGTGAGACCTTGATGTGCATCATGTAGGCGGGTGAGTGTTCCAGGTCTCATGCTTGCAGGAATGACAACTCTGCTACTTTTCATGACAAGTCCGTCCCGGATGATGAACTCATCTCGGAAGCACTAATAGGATGCAGATTATCTGGAAGATCTTGCATGCTATCTGGCCATCCAGTAATGATAAGGTCAGTCAGTGAGGCTAAAGTGGGGTCTGCCTTCGTCTCCTTGTAGAGATGCAAGACGCGTTGGCTCCACCTTCAGGATTCGCAATGTTGATGTCTAAACCAGGGATCTCTTTCAGCAAATAACACACTCTTGGACCCAACATACTTCACTTGGGTGTCATATTTGGAGAGACGCAACAGCATTCTTTGCAATCTGGGTGGTGCCAGGCTAACTGGTTTCTGAAAGATGGCCTGCAGGGGCTTGTGATCTGTGTGCACAGTGATATTTCGCCCAAATGTATATCTGTGTAGCTTTTCGCAAGCAAATAGGATAGCCAACAGTTCCCGTTCTATGTTGGTGTAATTAGTTTCAGCAGGTGTGAGTGCCTTGCTGAGAAAACGCACGGGTTTGCCGTCTTGGATCAGGACTGCACCAATTCCCTTCAAAGAGGCATCAGTCTCGATGATGGCTGACTTGTTTGGGTCATAGTGAATAAGTTCCACTGCACTGGTAATGTCGTTCTTGATGGTGTTCAGTTCCTTGTGCATATCACTGGTCCAATACAAAGTGGCTGTCACGTTTCAGCAAGCTTTGCATGAGATGGGTCTTCTGTGTCAAATTGTGTCAAATATTCTTTCAACTTCCTTCCTCCACAACTTAAACTGTGAAGACGTGGTTTTGGAGGTCCAATCGACCTTTGTTTGAGGCATATAGTGGTTTTCAGCCGTTTTGAAAGATCACTGAGCTGACAACTTTACTTTGATATTATTCGGAAAAGTCACTCGGCAAATTTGTCAATGACCACTTGCCTGGAGTATATTGTATGAAGTGCCTTTTGTCCTTTCCGGAGGAGTCTTGCAGAGAGTTCCCTCCAACGTTGAAGACAGATTGAAGATTGCCCGATCGAGGACAAAATCAAAATGATGCTGATGGCCCTTCCATTGCTTTGTAAATGCTTTGAAGTATCTCAGAAGTGTGATTCAGACGTCGGGGTCACCATGTTGTAATTTTCATGAAACAATGCGCGAGTGAAGTTCTCGCTCAATACCTCATGTAATATACATGGAATGTCCATAGACGGCTAATGATACAACACTGGGTTAAAAATGTTGTAATTCCATTGGGTGACTTTGTGCCCGTGAGTGTTGTAGATCCAGTCTATGACCTCGTTGTTGATGATGCTCAGTTCTGGTACTGATCTGCCAAAAATAGGTATCATATTGGAATAATGGCACGGATATGCGTACCTCTTCAGGACAATACACAAGCCCTCAGTTCCATCGCAAATTGTTCCATTAGAACATTTGAAGATGGGAGGAACTCGTAAGACATCAGCAAGTGAAGGAATGTCGCTCTTCACAACTCTAAATTCGGCGTTGCATTCGGCAGGATCTTTATCTGCAAGGAAGAATTTATCGTAGGCTGAAAAGGGGAAATGAGCATTTCGCAGCGTGTATTCCTCGTAGAGCAAAGCAAATTCTTCATCATCTAGCATTTCTTCCTCCAAACAAAACAGCAGCATTTCCTGAACCT
>BLFK01000093.1:61062-68236 GCA_014634185.1 Astreopora myriophthalma | reverse complement strand
GCTCCCAATGTGTGGCTTCATAGCTCAATTGGTAGAGCATCGCACCGGTATCGCGGAGGTCACGGGTTCGAATCCCGTTGAAGCCCTGATTTTTTCAGGCTTCTCCTTCCAATTGCTTAAATTGGAAAATTAACTGCGATGATCATTCTTCACTTTCATCTACAACCGCAGTTCACATATGAATTATTTCACATATACTTCACATCATTTCACTCCTCACGGGAGATATGAACTCACTAAATTGACCTCGCTCCCAATGTGTGGCTTCATAGCTCAATTGGTAGAGCATCGCACTGGTATCGCGGAGGTCACGGGTTCGAATCCCGTTGAAGCCCCGATTTTTTCAGGCTTCTCCTTCCAATTGCTTAAATTGGAAAATTAACTGCGATGATCATTCTTCACTTTCAATATTGACACCGGTATAAATGACACCTTTATTGAAAGAAAATAGACCTTTTTAGCTTGCATGTTGTGTTTCCCCATTTCAGACCATGTGATGTTCCCAAGGGAATTTTCCTTTTGTGCTTTCATAAGTTTTGTGTACAATTTACAAATGCTTAAGACAACATTTGCAAGAAACTGCTCCATAGAGTAACACCACGTTGTCTGGAATGGGAAGACAAAACATACAAGCTAAAGAGGTCAGTTGATCACTTGGTTGTTTTCAGTTTAGCTGAAGATAAATCAGTTTTATTTTGTAAACCTAGATTTGTGTTTGATAAACAATTCCTTTGAGGACACAGGTGGCACTTGGGCAATAGTTGGTGCAATTCTCGCAGGATCATCCTCAGACAATGAAACATGTCGATCTACCGGGTTGCGGTCATCAATTCTTTGTGTAAATATCTTGGCCATCAGGATGGGAATATAAGCAAAGTCTTTGGAGGCTTTCACTACTCTGGTGTTCCATTCTTTAGTTCGTTGATTATATTTTCGTGTGTGCTGTGCTTCACCACTGTCTTTAAGGGATATTGGTCGGTTGATGTGGTAATTCCAATCCACAGCTGCAAGTTGCCTTCTCCCTTTGTACACTTGGTAACTACAAAGAACAAAACAGACAGAAAACAATGTACAGTTTGGCCAAAAATTGCAAGTAACCCTTCATTAAATTTATTAGACCTTTTTTCAAGGACATAATGAAATAAAGCAATTTACTTGTATAAGCATCTCTTCAGAGTGTACCCAAGTGACATGCTGTTTGCGCATTCAAGGGAACCCGTGTGTCTGAAAGCAAAAGCTAAAACCATATGTGAACCAAGATTTCTGAACATGGTGTGTTTGATTTTGTTATAGAAATGTACACAATGATAATTCATTATATTTTCAACAGGCATGGTTGTGTTCATGTTGAAATGAATAGTTTTTACACCTTGGCAAACTAGCACTTTTTAAAACGTGTTCCTACTCCACTATTGTGTGAACAAGCCCTAAGCGAGCTTTTAATATTAATTTTTTCATAGTGATACACGTACATAACACCATGCAATTATCTCCCACTAAAGGGATTAGACAGTAATGAATTTTTGCCAATTATGCATTTTTATTACCAACTGGACGTACCTGAATTTTACATTATACTTGAAACTTTCAAGGAGAATAGGTTCCAGGATAATTTTCTGGAGGGTTACAAAATCCTTGTCACGGTGGTCAAACCAAGGGGGGTGCCCACCATCTTCAGTCATTTCTCCATGGTCGCATTGTCCTCCTGTCCACTCATGGTCATTACACACATGGTGAAGAAGACCTATCCACTTATTCTGGAGGGATAACAAAATATTGCCAATCATAGCACAAACATTCAAAAATCTTAAGGAACAAGCAACTAATGCTGGTAATTTCCCTGTCCAATAGAAGATACCTTCAAAATGGAAGCAGCGTTCACTAGACTGTCACTGTTTGATGCAGTTGAACAACAGTACCAAAAGTGGTTGATGATATGGTCTGACCATTTGGCTATCTTCTCATTACCCTTGTTGCTGGCAACCTAGTAAACAAGTAGTGATATGAAAAATTGACCAACTGCTTTTTGCACGTGACTTTTCAATCACAACTCAAAATCCCATTTCTGAGAACAAATAACAATAATTGGCAGTTGATCTCTGTATACAAAGGAAGCTTATGAACCCTGTGGTATAAAACTTACTATTATTCTCATTAAACCTTCAGTTTTGCTGGCTACTAGGAACGGTCAAACAAAGTTCCTTCGACAAATACAATAGTATAGCCATTCAGAACAAATTATTGTCAAAATGTGATGATGCAATAAGTTACATGTATAATCAATAAGAGGACAGATGAAAAAAAAAATTACTAAATTTGTCTAGTTCAGGAAATACCTTCTGAATGCATTTCCTGATACTTTTTGCCTTGTGCCAGATGTCAAGTGAGTGAAAGATATCTTTAAAGTCTTCAGCTGCAAGTTATAAATGATAAGGACAGCAATAAGAACAAGACTCATGTGTACAATCACTAGACTGTGTGGAATAAACTGGTGTTTTAATCATTTTAACTTAATTCAGAAAATCAAATAAGAATATTTATGTCCCATTTGGTTTTTTGATAGCATTACCCAAGAGTTTCTTTATTGAGGAGGAGGCATCTGTGCATACTTCCACAACATTTGCCACACCTTTCAGCCTTTCCAATGCATTTTTCAAAGCTTTTGTTTCCATAGTGCTTGACTTCATGCCAACATGACGCTTGTCAAGGACTTCCACCTCCAGAATATATTCTGTCTCCATTAGGTAGTGACAGAGATTTTTTGCTGAGAACCCTGGTGAATCACACTGACCATCTCCACTAACAACCAATTCTTTATTTTGAAATTCCATCAAAAGCTCGCCTCTCATCCATTGCCACCATTCATCAATTGCTGGAATACAGTATAACTTTTGTACTCTAAAGAACGTTGATGAAGAAATAAATGAAAGTCCTAGAAATTTGGCAAACCTTTCTACTTTGGCAAAGTTGTTGCCAGATAGCAAAACTGCTGCAGCAGCTTGAAGGTTGTTTGACAACACATTGTTCACCTCTTCTGATGTGCAAAACCTCCCAATATGACCAGCAGGACACTTCCAGCGGATCATGGCACTGGTGCCACACAAGGTATAGTCAACCACAGTCTCAAAAATACATCCCGTATGCCTACAATTCCCTCCCAGCTGTTGCACTAACAGGTCTAAAGAGCAGAGAACTTTGGTCCCCTTAATGGGTCCAAGTTCCACTTGGTAATGAGCTTCCTCATGTCTCCTGGTAAACTTTTGATGAGGCCCATATGCTGGTACATACTTTGGAACTGAAGGTTTAGCTTTTTTAATCTCCTCTGTCTGGGTCATAACAGATCTCTTGGTTTTGTCTGCCTGCACTCTTGCAGGCTGTTTTCCAGGTGATGTCACAGGGTTTTGCTCAGGAGACGTGCTAAGTTGCTGTTCAGGTGATGAGGTTGCAGGCTCTTGTTGAGGTGATGATGGTTCAGGGTGCTGTTCCAGTGATTCATGCAGAATGCTAGCATCCAGCTCATCCAACCCCCCATCTTGTTCAAATGCTTCCTCATGATTCTCTTCCCTGTAGTGATAAAATATTATCCAAGGTTTAAATGTTAACAACCTTGTACACAGTGGAGCATGGACAGAGGCAAAATTTCTCATTTGATAAGCAGATATATGCTCAATTCATGACCATGTCAAACCTCAGTTATCTACTCTTTTTTGTCTGGGTCCAATCTGTTCAGAGATATCAACATTTGAAGATAAAGACTATTGGTCAAAGCATTGAATCATTTTTACTGAAAGGAGATTTCAAGCAGAAACTCACAGTTGTATATTATTATGCCAAGGGAAATTTTAGACAACATACTCATTAGCATTTGAAACTTGCTAAATTTCATATTTGCGACTGTCAAAACTCTCTATTATGGCGAACTTTTACCCCAAACGCAGCGAGTCTGGAGAATCAAGGTTCCACTGCAATGAAGTAACCTGTGAAGCAACCTGTTAATCTATTCTCTAAAAATTGTGTACAAAAAGTGCTTTCAATGGATTAAAGAATTGAAATTGGCTGAAGCAGAAAATGCCATAATACTCTGTTTGTCCACCTAAATTTTGAATCAGCATTGTTTCCTGTTTCCCGTCCCAATGGAAAAAAAAACAATGCTTATTCAATTGTGGGTGGACAAACAAAGAGCATGATGGTATTTTCTGCTTCGGCAAATTATATGTGAAAATTATACCCACCATAAAGATTGCTCCTCTTCACTGTCAACGTCACTATCATCCAAATCCTTGTTGTAACTGAGGAAAGAAAGAGCTTCACCCAGTGGTTCACTGTATGAAGAGAAGACCACTACAAGTTAATAAACTGTCCAAATGGAAAGGAACTCAGTCTATGAAATACTGTCAATAATTATTTTTCACTTTTTCCAGGAGCTGACATTCAAAATTAATGTTTATCATGGCCAATGTGCACAACTAAATTTTCTGTCTAATCATTTGATCAGCAAAACCATAAACATTGCTTACATTGGGGTAAATCAATGTCTTCAAAAGATGTTACTCACCCATTGGCAGTAAATGCCATCTCGTCTTCACTTTCTTCACTTGATGAGCTTGAAATACTGTCGCTTCTTGATACAACCACTGAACCATCGATTATTTTGAATGAGCTATCTCCAATAAACTTGACATCCCCAGCCTCGCTTAGACCAGTAATGTCAACTTGCATTGACCTGAAGTAAAAAAAAAAATTTAAAAGGTTTGTGCATGTACATGCATTGCATAAGAGGCTTAAAAATAACAATTCTCTACTTTCGTCAACCAAGAAACGAAGTACAAATCCACTAATAAGGCAAAGGTTATATATAGACTAATGTGGTGGTGACATTTATTATTGTATAACCGGATTCCAAGACCATACAGTTCATTTGCATTCCCACTCTCTCCATGCGAAAGGGAAAAGAGTGTGCCCTCGAGCTGTCTGAGAATCAGGCTAGTTACAGAATATAAGAATTTAGATGCGGAATTAACCCATTTGATCAATCTAAGAACAACAACAACATGGTCAATCCAAAAATAATAACGATTTTACCGAGTAGAAGTATTTGACTATTCCCAATGAATTCTGAGTACGAAATACAACTATATCATTGTGTCTCTGCAATGGAATGTGGATTATGAAATGATAGAAAAGCGTGTGCTAGATCATGTCAAGTGCAGTCGATTTCCCTCTATTTTATTTCGAAAGAACAGAATTAATTCTTGCTTTCACTTGTATGTAAATATTTTACAAAACTTACTCATTAGGTGTTCCAGTGACTCGCAACGGAGATACATTTGCCGGCAGAGGTTTCTTTGATATTAGAGCAGCTTTAGCGGGCGTCGACGTCAGTATGGGTCCTTGTAAAATATGAAAGACGTGATCAATATTAATCAATATGATCAATATTCCATTATTTGTATATTGTGTTTTTCACGAAGATTTTCACCCTATTCATATGCTAATGAGTAAATGTAGAGAAAATTTTCAGCGAACACAAGGAAGAAAACACACCTTCAAGGACATCCTTGTGGTCGACCCTTCGTCACTTTCCAAGAGGGGTATCATCAATGTCCGTGCGTGGTCCCGCTTTAGCAAAGAATTCAAAATTATTTTCCCTAGAATAAAAGGATATTAAAACAATCATTAAAAAATACTTATATTTGCATACAATACCATACTAATTCCAACTCAGGCTTACCTTCGTCTTTGTTCCAGAGAGAGTAGATGGCTTGCAAACTTTGAGTCCGCATTGAAACCACATATTAATTTTGCCGAGACCCAGGAGGAATAAATAATAGCATCGAGCCAAATCCTTTTATGTCTTCAATCCCAAACTTTCCTTTTTGCCGCACTGCTGTCGTATATCCTCTTTCGTCCGCTACCAGCCCGATGACCGCCAGCACTTGACATAATAAATGACGAAAATAGTGATCCAGGAGCCAAAACGAACAAAAAAATATCGAAACAGAATGCTTATTTAATTACAAGAGATTGATCCTTGAAAGCAAATGTCGCTGCTCGGCTAGAGATGGAGGCGATAGAAAGCGATTGAAACAGGCTGACTGAGTCTTCGACAGAATTTGAAAAAGTTGGCCCGACTTTTTCAAAGGGCCTTCCATTGCCACACGCATGCGCCTGAGATGACATAGTCCCTTTAAAGTCCCTATTATAATGCTGGGAATTCAGATGTCTCTCTCGCCCACCTCTCCCCTTTTTGGCGGGTTCGGGCCAGGAGACAGCTGACACTTCAGACTGCATGGTCCAAGGCAATAGAGGAAAACGGTCACTTGGTCTTGTGTACAACAAATGACCCACTAGAAAACTGTTGAAATACTTCAGGGTGTTTCAACGGAAGTTCTCACATATCATAGATATGAACTGGTAACCACCTGGAGTAGTTAATATGATCCAGGGCAAATAACCACGGTGCAATCTGCGTCATTGGTTCCACGTAAAGCGCAAAGTTGACTTCTGGCAAGGCCCTGACTATCTGCAAGGAACAGAGTTCCAAGTCCAACACAAGTGACCAATAGATAAACTCAGCACTCTTCTTTGACATCTCGGATTTCCATTCATTGATTGTCATAAGTCCTCCAGCTCTGTCTGCATCTGAAATACTTCTCATATCCTCGGTGTTGTAGGAGGTGAAGAGCAGCTGCAGTTATCTGATGCGCTCGTCTTGTTCTTGTTAAATGGCTTGCGAGAAGGAAAGAATCCGAAACTCCCGGTGTTGCTTCTTCTGCACTGGTTAGAACATATGTCCAGCCACTACCTTCAAGCAACTTGCCCAGAGCTCTAAAGGTCGCCATTTCTTGGTGCAGTCCACTGAACATGAGGACAAAATGATCTTCTCCGTGTGTTTGAGGGAATTCCCACTGAATTTGTTTGGCTGTTGCAAACAGTGGCTGATCCAAAGCTATAACAAGGACTTGCGTTGGATTGACATGCTTTACTGCAGACTTGACAACATTCATTGCGCGACGAATCATGGCCACTGAATGGGCATTCTCCATGAATAGCAGCAGCAGCAGCAAAGTGAATTAACAGATTCGCGAGATGACGGTGAGGCTTGTGATGCATGGTATGTAGCCCAAGATACAACATCACCCTTTGAAAACTCTTCTACAGAAATCACTTCTTT
>BLFK01000093.1:31066-35149 GCA_014634185.1 Astreopora myriophthalma | reverse complement strand
GAATATCTAAGTATAAACGGAATGTGTTCGACAAGGGTTATACACCAAATTGGACAGAAGAAGTGTTTACAGTTGATAAGATCCAATACACTAATCCAATAACATACAAACTGAAAGATCTAAGAGGTGAAGATATTCAAGGGAGTTTTTATGAACCTGAATTATTAAAAGCCAGACAGGATGTTTTCCGTATCGTTCGGAGAGATTATAAGAAGAAACAAGCTTTGGTGAAGTGGAAGGGATATAGTGATGAATTTAACAGTTGGATACCAATGACGGATTTAAAAGATATATGAAATTGTTTTAAGAGAATATTATCTAACATATATATATAAATTATATTTCAGTGTATGCTATGTTTTGAATAAATTAGCTTAAACTGTTTTTTGCTATTATAGCCAAAAATGGATATTGTTTCTGGCTATTTATTTATTTTATTTTAACTTCACACGATCCAACTAATATAGAACCATCCGAACCAGAGCATTATGTCAAACTTTCGAGAAAAGATAGTGATGATATACCAGATTTTATTAAAAATTATCCAAGTGTTCTCTTCGATGGAAAATTACCCGATCCCTATTATTATGTCAAACTTTATAAAAGAATTGAGCAAGCAGTAAAAATAAAAATGGCCCGCGAAAAGGAGGTTTTAAAAGATAAATAAAGTGTTTCTGGCTATTTACATTTTTTATTATGATGTGGCCTATTACCGTTTTTCATTACTTCATCACATCTTGGACATTTGTATTCCTTATTTTGCCATTTTTTCACAGCTTGCATTTGGTATTTCTTTTTGTCTTCGTCGGGGACTCTTTTTTTACGAATATTAGAAGCTTTTTTATAGTCATCGGGTAATTCAACTTGTTTTATATACTCAAATTTGTATGAACACCCATCATTTTTCGATATACCCGATTTACAATTATTAATACCTTCACAAACCATTTTAACGATACCAGCATTGATTTGAAGATGTTGTTGAACGGCATGCATACTGTAAAAATATGAAACTTCTTTAGTAGACAAGTTAGTTGCTCTTACACACCTTCTATTTTCATGATTCTTAGCAGCAAATGAATAATCTCGATTAGTTGCGGATTTCTTGCAATTCTGTTGTTGTGTAACAATTTGTAAATTACACAATCTATTATCATCTTTCACATTATTGATATGATCAATCACTTTACCTTCTGGGATAATACCGTTATGGCATTCCCAAACAAACCGATGGACAAAATAACTTTTTCCTCTATCACCATATTTTCACTTACTTTTTCCTCTATCACCATATTTTCTTACACCACATTTCATATATCCGGAATTATTTTTTTGACCCGTATGGGGTACTTTCTTAATGATATTTACGACATTTCCATTTTCATCCGAAGCATATAAGTCATAAATTGGGTGAATATTATAAACGCATTTATTAATTTCAATTTTACTCATTATAATATAGGTTATAGTAATATGTCTTTAAACCATTTATGTATGCAAAGTGTTTTAAAGAAATGTCACTTATATAAATTGTCCAAGAATGAAAAATAAAATGTTATATAATAGTATGAATAAGATAAATCTTGAAAAATTCAGCAAACGTCAATTGATGGACATGTTGTTGAAAGAATGGGGCGATAAAGCCAAAAGGCAGGAGGAACCTGTTAATAAAACTAAAACGGTAATGAATAAACCTGCTAAAACGGTAATAAATAAACCTGCTAAAATAGTAATGAATAAACCTATAACAGTAAAAAATATATTTTCAACCAAAGAAGAGGTCGTTATGTTTCCGAAACTACCTGTATCATTATACCAATTCCGCCATGAAGAGGCCAAACTAAAGGGAGTTGTCAGAAAAAAGGACTCCTCATTTGTGGAACTATTTAGAAAAAGAGTCAATCAGATCGAAGGAGAAAGGGAAGACGTTTCAATAACCATTTACGTAGATGTATTAGACGGATTAGCCAATGCTATTACCCAACGTACATATGGTCCATTTCAAATAGATATACCTCAATTGAATAAACACGACATGTACAAATTTATGCTTTGTGTATTATTGGATAACAATTTTACACTTTTATCCGCACAAGAAATCATAAAAATTCTTCAGAATGCATAACAATTCTTCAGAATGCACCAAATGGAGGGTTTGAAATTAGAATCATATTTATTGAGTAACCAACGACAGATAAAATCTCACGGTAATAATACTTGTGTGTTAGATTATGTTTGGGATCAAGTACGGGGAAAGAAAGGATTCAAAACATATGACTATGATAAACTAAAGACAGAATTATACAGCTTCGCATATAACCCACCTATGATTTGTACAGACGAGTTAATAGATTGGGCTAAGAATTGTCACACGAATGTATCAATACACGCTTTTGATAGTATGTACAGGAAGTTCGTGACATATACAAATTCTATTACACGTACAAATATTTCATTGGTCTACATAGTAAAGGATCATCATTGTTTTCCCATTACTGATGAAAAACTTAAATTGATTGCATCAAAAGCCAATCAAGGTGGTTGTGATAACCTGTTAAAATATATGTCAGACCTGAAATGGACGCGATGTCATGAACTAGTGTACCGAGTCAATCATACATATGAATTATACACGCTTGAGAAAGAGAATAACATTATTATTTTACCAGAAGATATGAAAATGAAAGAAGCCATTGATATATATATATTAATACTTCACAATTATACATTGAATATTTACACTGGAACAATAACGGTATCTTAGATGGGTTCATTGATCATAACAAAAATATGTATCTATTAAACGATGAGTATGACACGCGTAAATCAATATGTGATAAACTATTTGCTACTTATAAAACTCATGATTTTAAATGGACCAATCAATCATTTACAAGTATTGGTTCGGCTTTGTTCAGACAAATGTGCGGATACCTTCCGGAATCAACTTATAATATACATACAAGAGAGATGCTTGATGATTTTTATCCACGGGCATTGCAATGGTGTGCACCAGAAAAACTTCCAGAAGATATTGTTAGCATAGATATTTCCAAATCGTATCAAAATATCTTGTTGAATAATGCATCACCTATTCCAGTTTATAGTATTCACGACGTTGTTGAACCATTTAACTGCAAAAGTGATCTCCGACAATGTGGTGAATTTTACATAGATGAAACAGAATTGAATAATTATGGTTCGCCGATAAAATTGGAAGCTGGGTTTTATTCCAGTAATTTAATTTCTTTTCTCGTCGATACTTTGAACATGCCTTTGACCAATATTAAATACAAAATTGTGACTAAAAAAGCATTAAAGCCCGATACATTCAAGAGTTTTGTGGAGTATATCTTTGACGCATTCCCAGAAAATGAGGCTAAGAAGCTTGCTAATAGTTTTATTGGAGAACTTGGGCGCAAATATAATAAAACAAATCAGGGTTTCACATGTACAGAATATGACACAGCAATGTGTTGTTGGACGCGAGCTATGGCTGATAATAGAAACGTAACGATTGATCATTTTAACGATATATTTTTAATCAAGGAACAAACATGTCAGCGCATATTTTCAGACAACACCAGCATTAACAGATTTATCGTTTCTGAGGCTATATTGAAGCTTTTACAATTGATAGAAACGTGTCACGGTGAAGATAGTGTTTTGTATGGCTATGATACCGATGGGATATATATAACAGATCCTGCTATCACGTTCAGAAACAAAAAAGATGTGAAATTTAGTACCAGAAAGATAGGCAAAGCGTACGTTACAGATAGTAAATTGGTATATTTTGAAAAACATTACAGAGAAAACCTTTATTACGATAATTATAAAGTGAAAAATGGTAAAGGTTGTATCTTTAACGGCCAAGCTGGTAGCGGCAAGACTACAAAATTATGTGAAATGGTGAAAGATGCTACTAATCCTCTTGTATTGAGTTTTACAAACAAGGCAATTGAAAACGTCAAAAACAAATTGATTTGCAAGGGGGTGTTGATAAAGTTAATACAATATGTCATACATTTGATTCTTATTTTTGTGAATGGAACGGACGAGATATTGATAGTCTTGAAAATA
>BLFK01000092.1:0-5000 GCA_014634185.1 Astreopora myriophthalma | reverse complement strand
GAGTTATATGGTAATGTCTTTCAAAGGAAAATCTGCATTGTTTTGTTATCACAGTTTTGAGTCTTTTACTTAATAATGCACCGCAGAGCTCCATTCGACGAATGCGTAATTGTCTGGTAGGTGCAAGCCGATTTCAGTAGATAGAATGAGGTGGACCTCATACTCTCCATTGGTTAGTTTCATCTGAAGAAAGCACATGCACCATATGCATCATTAGATCCATCGTAGAATATCACTAGAACAGGATTTCCCACCGCCTCCTTAGGTCTAATACATCGGATAAATTTAATCCTGTTCATGTCGATAAGATCCTGGAAGAAAAGTTCTCATTCTTTCCCATTCATCAGGTATGTGATCATGGCGCTCTAGTTTTCCTTGGTAAAGCCGAAGTCGCCTCGTGAGTATCTTTGCCCTGACGGTTAAAGGTCCTGTCAATCCTAGCGGATCGTATATGCTGACAGACAGTATGCTTCTAACTCGTGTTCAACGCAACGGTATTTGTTTTTCTCCTAGTTTTTCTGACGTATACGGTAAGATACACCTCATGTAATCTTGGTGGATTTAGATCCCGTTCAATTTATATTAACCAGCGATTAGGCTCTATTTTACTTTTGCAAGCTGAACGAAAAAAAGAACCTGGTGCAATTCCTTGACAGAAATTAGCTCTGTTACCTTATATTTGCGAGTTCTTGTGCGCTAGTGAACAGCGATATGATTTTTGCCACCCACTGAAATTCCTTATTCTTTATTCTTACTTTGAAATTATTAATTCTGTTCTTAACAACACGCTTCACTTACAACTCCAATTAAACGACGACAGACTAACAATATTAATTGTGGTTTTCACTTAAAAAAACAAAAAACAAAAAAACAAAACAAAACAAAAAAAACACAGCACTTTTTAGTTTGCAATACGTTTCGACATTTCCGCCACCTTCAGCTGCATTCACTTGTGCAGTTTTAGTTTGAATTTGAATTTGTACAGAGAAACGTTTGAGTCTGGTTTATTGTGCAGTAGAAGGCCGTTACACCTAATAAATACACTCAACCGAGAAAACACTACAATCATGTTATTGACAGTGTATTCGACCAAGTGATAACTCATAAGGTGCACCAAGAAAATATATACTCGGAGGCCAGGAAAAACCTGGCCAAAGAAACGCGGAAAAACAAAATCTACATCGGGGAAAAAAAAAACAGGAAACTTAAACTCTGGAATAGGCGGTGCTCAACGTAAGCCGGTGTAACGACCGAGAACTGACTCGCATAAGTACTTTCTATGTATACAAACACTTCCATATGCATACATTACCGCATGCACATTTGCATGCCTAAAATCCTGAGATGACATTACATACATCTCATTATTATATAGACGTGAGTGTTTTGCTGGGAATTACACCACCCGTAAAACTCATACGACACTACATCCGGGACCGTAGTGGCGTATTTTCCACATTCTCACAAGTGGGGGTATCGATGACGTCGTCCCCTACCTTTCAGTGAATAAAACTGTTTTAGCTTTTACTTAATGTGTTTTGTCTATATAATAAAAAGAACAATACACGTTATCTCGAAGATATGAATTTTATGTTCTCGTGGCAAGAACAATTTTTCACTCGTTCGCTGCGCTCGAACATTGCATTCATATCTTCTCGCCACCGTGTAATATCCTCTATTTACAAATCGCTACAGCAATAGCGAACAGAAATCAATTCTCTTCTAACAATAATAATAATAATAATAATAATAAGGAATTTGCAGTGGCACCTCCACAGAGTGGCTATTCGTCCACTGAAATCCGGATCAAATTGGAATTTGGAAACGTTGATTTTTGAGGAGAGGGGAGAACCGGAGTACCCGGAGAGAAACCTCTCGGAGCAGAGAAGAGAACCAACAACGATCTCAACCCACATATGGCGTTGAATCCGGGAATCGAACCCGAGCCACATTGGTGGGAGGCGAGTGCTCTCACCACTGCGCCATCCATGCTCCCCGCTGGAGATAAACGAATGGCAATATTTGGAGGAGGAGATAAACGAATGCCAATATTTGGATTAACGGACAAAAGAGGACAAACAATGAAACAAAATTACATGTAGCTTAGGGGTTTCTTTTATTTCACCGTTCATACCATAGCAACGTTACAGTTCAAAAAGCTGAAGGTGGCAATTTAGCTTGGTACGTTTGCTCGATTACATGATCTATGCCTAATCTTGCCGTTTTTGTCTATCTCTTACTAAAATTGTAACTTAGTGCCACCCTTCTGGCTCCTTACTTTTCAAATACGAAAACTTCTATTTCATTTGCAGCAAATGTGTAATTCCCAGCCAAAAAGGTGATATGATTTTGGCCTTCCGGACACCGATAAGAATTGTTAAGGCCTGATTGATTATTCCCCTGATGGGCATTGTTGCCGATTGTAAGATCATAGTACCCGCTGGGAGTGTTGCTTCCGAATATGGGACCATAAGAGCTATGACAGTAAATGGCCGATGCCTCTTTTCCTTCAATTAAGGGGAGCTTAGTGGGCTTCAATCCACTTGGATTGACCAGGCTGAACAGGAAGGAATTATGATCTCTCTTTGAAGTTCCACCAGTCGCTGCCAAAGGAAGAAGAAAGAGAAGAAAGAAAACAAAAGCATTTGAGGTTCCCAAAAATATACATGGAGTACTAGACTAGGTGATTGTTTCCGGGATGATCCGCTAGGTGTCGAGAAAAATTATACGACAAAGACCCGCATCCATACCAGTTTCTCAGCTCTTCAATGGTTTACCTAACCACCCCAATCACTCGCAATGGACACTGAAAACCGCTAAGGTACTGAACAAAAATTCATTCTTGTGGTTGGCAATGCAGTGGCCTTTCATTCAACTAAATTATTCACACTTCTACTTTAAAGCGCTACCACGCTGAAAAAATCATTTCTCATTTTCGACACATTTCTAAAGTACTAGCGTTGAATGCTCAGCAGGCGAAATTTTTGCAGTAATTTCAAAAGGAAGAATGTTTATTTTACCTGCATTTTTTTTTCATTTAACGGTCCGCCATTATTTAATTGGTGCGGTTCCGACCGATAAGCCCTCAGCGAGCTGGATCGAGGAGAAAGTGACGTCATTTACTCACTAGCTTAAAATACAATGTGTGAATGCGAGTTATTTAGTACGCAGCATAAGAGTTTTTTGCTTTTAGATTGTCAAATTTTTATTCTGTATACGAATTAAGCCGCATCCAAACAGTGCATTTTTAAGCACTCGTAGGGCAAACCAAAACTAAAACCAAAGCAATCGCAAAATTATTTCCCACAATTATTTGAAAACCGCTCCATACTTCTACCAGAATTCAATTGTTTTATAACCGCATGCACTTTATATATCATTTCATATATCCAGATATCTCGCATTTATATCAATAACTACTGACATCGGGAGATCTGAAAAATATACCCGCTCGAATAAATTGAAGAAAAATCTAAGGGCTTGTTTGCACGGAGACAGAATAGCCGTGCCAGAAGGGTCACCCTCTTGGAAGGGATATCACACTATGCTGAATTTAACGACGGGCAGCCGGATACGGAATTTGGTGTCACGAATGGAAAGAGAGCGAAATTTGTGTAGGCATTATTTTCATCTCAGTAGTGAGCAGAAAAATAGTTTAAGTTATATTTCATGGGCTCAAACCACGAACAAGAACGAAACTTCTGTAACGCAAGTCACGCTATTTCCGTTCCTTTATTTAACCAATTACTAACTTACTACAATAAATATTAGATATGTAATCAGAGCCTCCATGTAAGCCACGCCCCAGACTTGTTTCGGAGTGGATGTTACTAAAAGGAGGATTGGGAAATGAAGAATGGGGAATGGGGAATGGGAAATGGAGAATGGGGAATGGGGGATGGGAAATAGTAAATTGAAAAATGGGAAATTGAAATATGATAATCGAAAATGGGAGAAAAGAAAAAATAGCCAGTTGGATTGTAAAGAATAATTGTTCTTAATATGGGAATAATCTTTCTAAGCGGCGATGATTACCCAAGCTTTTAAAGCGTTTTGCGCCAAAATTAATAGGGAAATTCGCGATGATCAAAAACTAAAATGACATGCATATTAAATGTGGACTCCTCTGTTGTTCGAAGTTATCAGTGATGGACTTTATTCAGAAAATTCAGGAAGCCCCTTAAAAGATCACTAAGCTGAATGAAACCGGCAAGTGCAGTGATGACGCACTAAGGTACAACGAAATGACCGTGAAATACCTTTAATTAAGCTTAGAAAATCTTATTTTGTTTAAGTATAGTTATAAATGAACATGAAATAACTCTTTTTTAATTTCATGTCAAAGTTTTAGTGTTGCCACTACTTAACCGATTTATTCTATTTCTTACTCAACTACCTACAACGGAAAATAACAACTCTATAACTAGTTAATGAGCCGATAGAAATTGGTCTTAACATGATTTTTTTCTTGGAGAAGAAAACTGGCAAAACAAACCATAATTAATCTGTTTTTACCTCTGGAAAACGGGAAGATTTTCCACCAAAATTAAATTTTTGTGGGTAATAGAACACTCAAAGAGAAGATCCCGGTTCTTAATGACATCTGAAATCCACTTATCATCTCGAATTCCCCTTTTAATTTTTTAAAGACCATTTATTGTACAATAATTATTCAGATTTTCCCTTACCCAACAGAGCTAGGAGTTGGACAGCGTAAGTAATTGTTTCGTTTCGTTTCCCTTAGCCTTGCTGATTGTATATTTGATTATTGTGATTGTAGTTTTCCAGCCACGTGTCATGAGAAGATGTGTTGAATAAATGTAAATACTAGAATCGTGGCACTTGGTTTAAGCAGCGTATCTCGACCCTAACCACAAACCGAGTATATATATATATATATATATATATATATATTGTATAAATATAACTGCATGCGAGAACCGGGGAATTAATACTGTCATGTGACATATTCTCAACAACAACAACAACAACAAAAACAA